>CAMOHE010053081.1:119639-195246 GCA_946598075.1 Artocarpus hirsutus | reverse complement strand
AATATTATCATGTCTCCCATGGAGACTTTTAGCAAATAATGTCAACATAATTGAGGGGACAAATGGGGCAAGTTGTAGAAGAAGATGAAGGAAGCATTAAAAAGGTGGTTGAGAAAATATATCAATGTCTCCTGGTAGTTGAAGTGAATTAATTCTATGTCTGTAAGTAGTTGAGGCTACTTAATTAAGCATTAATGCAGCGGGACAAGGTTGGTAGAAATGAGTGATAGGTAGATTTAAAATATTTACTGCGAAGACTTAGTAAAAATGCTAAAGTAACATTTTATTCATATGATTTTTACAAAATCATACCCGTTAAAATAACGGGTGTTTCATGACCCTTGCATTGATCCGCAAAGTTATGGGGCTGGTATGCTTGGTGGGTTGCTTGGAGCTAATAGTAGAGCTTATTTTGGACAATATGTCTTTTGGGGAGCTTATGGTGCAACACTCGTTCTGAAGGAGATTGCAGTGGTGGCAGCACGTCAGTATTGCTTCTCTTCCCTTGGTGGTTCTGTCCCTCTACTGATCTATTATTTCTAGCCTCTGGGCCCATGGTGGCGGGTGTGTTGCTAGTGGATTTTCTCGTGAGGTTGAGACCTTTAGTCCTTTTCCTTGTAGTCATTTTGTTTGTTAAAGGCATTGTTGTAGCCTTCTTAATCTCCCCACCTTTTAGTTTTATTTGTGTGTTGGGTATCTTTTGTGTCTTGGGTCTCTTCGTCTCAATCGATTGAAGTTCTTTATTAACAGTAGACGTATTACAGAAAGAGCCATACGTTATTGACGTACCTTTCGATATTCTATTTTTAGACTGTAGTGCATATTTGATCCTCTTATGCATTTCATTAAAACTTATTGGTGGAATTGCTCTGTAATAAGAATTAAGTTTTTTGTATTAAAAAAATAATTTGAACCAACACTAGAGTGTGCAATTCTTTGATTTGGAATTCAACTTACCATTAATTCGAAAAAAAAAACGAACAATTTATCTTTCAAAAAATTACGTCTATGCTTCAACTATTAGGTTAGGCAGTTCATAAGCGGCTTAAACAAATGGCTGTAATTATGATGAGAGGAAACAGTTCAACTTCTTGGTTGGTGCAATTTGCCTTTTTCCGTTTCATCATAATGTGGTCCCAATTCCTCTGTTAATGAAGTTATCTGCCACATTTGGGAATAAATTATCATTTCTAAACCCAAAAAGCATGCACATGAAAACTTTGTTGTTTTTAATGGAGTTTTATGTGCTGCCTCGAGAAAATTCCATCCCCTCATTTGCAATCGGAAGAGATCTTGATCTACCAAATTTTGCAATATTTACATTCATAAACACTCTTCTTTGACATTATTATACGCCATAATGTTTAATTAAATGCATCAAATTAAATAATACATGTCATTATAGGGTTTTAGCTCCTTATTAATTATATCTTAGTTCTTTATTTTTGCCTACATATGATTGGAGGATGGGTATAATTGCACGGCCAATTTCCTTTTGTAATTGATGTGATCTTACTGTTAAAAATTGTCCTATAACAATGCAATTGGACCAAAAAGGGGTAGAAGATTATGCGGAAGCTAGCATCGGAAAGTACTTCAACATACATATGCTTATAATTTGGATACGGCCAACAAAAAAAAAAACTTGTTTGACAATTCTACCATCTTGCATTCAAACCTAAACAATTGTGTACTGTAGTTTTCCAACAAAAAAGATACAAGCCATTTCATTTTTGGAATATAAAAAGAAAACAATAGCAGGAGCAATGTTAAAATTTAATATTGTTCAACGTTACACACTAATAAAGAGTAAGTTTTACGTTATAGGACCACAAATGAAGTCCACTGTCCTCTGTTAATTGTGCTACACATTGGGCGTAAATTAGACGGTATACACTTTTTACAATCATTCTTGTGTTCAATAACTTTTTTATCTTATTTTTTATTTTTTATTTTTATTTTTTCAAGTTAAAACGTCCAAAATACACGTAGACAACAAATATTTACTTAACCATAGCAAAAAAAACTTTAAAACATGAATAGTGCCGCTATATTCACTTGGAATTGATATGTCTTAAACTTTCTCGTAAAAGTAAGAGAATGGAAAAATAATACTAAAAAAGAGTATTTCTCAAAAAGAATAAGAGAGCACTCGAGAACTCTAACCTAACCAACATAAAGAAAGAAAAGCACACAGATATACGACTCCTAGTCTTTTATAATTAGCCATTTTCAGTAAAACGAAAGGCTAATCAAATTAATGTAGTATATATGTGCCCTGGACAGTGGCCAGAGGTCACCCCTCTTTTTGACTGAGATAATGTCCATTACATACAAAAGAAAAAGCAAACTACGCAAGAAAGAACCCCCAAAATATTCTCAAAATACAATAAATAGCTTTTTAGTTCATGAATTACATATTTCAGCATTGAAAAGAGAATTGTATGAATAAAGCATTTTTTCATACTCTACCATAAATTCTCAATACAATAATAATACACCATCAGAAATATTATTATTATTATTATTATTATTAGTCCGATAGTCCTGTTTATTATACCCAAACAAAACCCACCTAGTCCACTAACTAGCTAAGCACCCACCCCCAAAACAACCATGGAAGAGAAAGAGAAGAAAACTGATAAGATCAACAACATCAAAAACACTACAAACCACAAGAAGAAGCAAAAACACCAACACCCAAATGACCAAACCACCAAAACAACAACAACAACAACAACAACAACATCACCAAAACCACCACCATCATCATCATCATCAGATTTCTCCTTCAAGCCGAGCTCCGACGTAAAGGGCATCCGTTTCGGCGGGCAGTTCATCGTCAAGTCCTTCACCATCCGCCGAGCCCGGCCTTTGGAGCTCCTCCAACTCCTCACTTTCCCACCAACCAAACACAACAAAATCCCTTTCCCTTCAACTGTGGCTTTTCTCCCGACCAACTTCACCATCCTGGCCCACCACGCGTGGCACTCCCTGACTCTAGGACTCGGCACCAAGAAGAGCAAGGTCTTAATCTTCGTCTTCGAGTCGGAGGTGATGCGGTCCGCCACGGTCGACCGGCTCTGGCCAAGCGAGATTCCGCTAGGGGAGGTCAACAAGAGGCTCATAAGGGGCTTGAAAGGGTGTGAAATGGCCAGGTTTAAGTTCAGAAAAGGGTGCTTGACTTTCTACGTGTATGCAGTGAGGAAAGTTGGGAGTTTGGGGTTCTCTTGTGTGGAAGATCTGAGGACGATTCTGCAGACGGTCGTGGCTTTGAAGGATTTTTTGGATCACACGGCCATGCTTGCTTTGCCTAACCAGAGAAGCATTAACTATTCTTCTCCTCCTCCTGTTGCTATGGCTCATTAGATCAGATTTTCTTTTCTTTTTTTTTTTGAACTTGGGTGTGGATTTATAATCTGGCTATGCCTGCAACCACCTCATTAGATCAGATTTTCAGTTCTAATATTTTTTTTTTGAGTTATTATTATTGTATTTTTTGCTTTTTTATTAAGGGGGTATTGGTTTATTTGTTGGGATCTTTTTTCTTATTATATGTTTTTTTATGGGGAAAATTCGTCTTTTTAGTATGAATAAACTTGGACTTGTATTAGAAGGGCTCTCTCTGTAATGTTGTTTTCCTCTGTTGATAGAAAGATGCAGAAGAAAAAGGCAAGTGAAGTAGTGACACATGTGTTATATCCTAATTAAATACGCTATTCTGTTAAATTTGTTTGTTTGCCTAGTTTTAAAGTTCTGGGTAATCGTTAATTTACATGACATGTACAACCATAGTGTTTTGCTAATACAAAGTCAGCATTTAAGCCCCCTGTTTGCTTGGCATGAGTGTTTGTTTTTCAGTGCCTGACGTGAATGCTATGGTATTTGTGGAATGATTTTGATAGCCCGGTATTCATAACTCTTGATCCTTGGAGGGCAATGTTTGTAGTAGGAAATGATTTTTGCAGTACTTTTTTTTTTCAAGAATTTTTTTATGATAAAATATGAAAAAATATCTTAAAATACAGTTTTTTTTAGTTCAGATTATATAAGAATAATTTCAAATTGAAAAGTATTATAAGCTTGATAAACTCCAACGGTTGTATTTCTTTTGTTCTCTGCCAAAAAAATTCTTCTTTTGTTTTCCCAAGCTATTCCGGCTCTTTTGTCTCTTTTAAATTGTGCCAATTACACCGGGAAATCACTATTTAATTTATTTAAGACTTGTGACCCAAAATATTGTATTGGAATTTGCACGTATTACGATCCTCAGAATCTCTCTCTAAAGGTAAAATCATAAAAGGATAAGAATTGAAACCAGAAGTTCCACAATGTGTTTGAGAAATTAAAACAAACGAAAGATTATGCAAAGACAGAGACGGCTCTGATTATATAATGAAGGAAAAGTGGTGTTTGGTATGATGGAAAAAGCAGGAAAATTTGGTAGGACGAAGGGCCATCGTCTCCACCTCTACTAAAGGTTTAGTGGTGTAGAAAAGTCAGGAGAAAAGGAAATAATACCCCTTTCTTTCTTTTATTTTTGCTATTCCCTACCTATTTCTATGTGCTGTGTGGCTTCAATCATGTCCTCAGAGCTCAGAAGGCCCATCCCAGCTAGCTTTTCCACATGATTCATGGACATATGTGTCGTCCTACTCATGCAACTGGAATCAAATGGGTTACCACCAAAAAATAAAATAAAATAAAATAAAGAAAAAACCCACTTGAAGCAAATGGGTTGTTTTTGAGTATGTGTGCAGCTTTCATATAATGCGTGGGGTAATAATGTGTGTGACAGTCTTTTTGGTTGGACCCGAAAGTGTGAATTAGGTGTGTCACACATGCAATTGCATACTGAAAAGGGAAGTTCTGATTCAGTAATTTGCATATAATGTAATGTGGAAAATTAGCATGTGTAGTTTCATATTTGAGTTTAGCATGTAGGGTATATTGGCTCCATTCTATGGAACATATATTCATTTAAGCTAGTATAGTAACAACTAGAAAAAAGCAAAAAATGGTATTATAACTTCAATAGTTAAAAGGGTTAAAAATATTTACTGATTTTGCCACTGACAATTAATACAGTGAACAAAGTTAAAATTTGTGGGAATTGGGAGTTTGTCAATGTTCAAGTTAATTTCAATTTTAGCCATGATTATAATTAAATTATATTTTAATCCATGACTTTTAAATGTTAACGGTTTCCATAACTACAAACTGTGCAATAATGAGCCTCCCAAATTAGTCATTCTATTCATTCACTGTTGAAATCTCCACACAAAAAAAAGACAGTTTTTTTTTTTCTTAAAAATCGTGTCTTAATTTGTAAACTTACAAATTTAACCTCAACTAGCAGATCCGTGCTCGTTTGCACTTTTTTTCTTGCTGTTGAGATTGAAGAGTCTGATGGATGAAAGGACAACTAATTTGAATGATTGCAAAGAATATGACTCGTTATGAAATGCTTTAAAATTAGTTATGATACAAAACAGGGAGAATGAGAAAAAATAACGTAATTTTAATATTTTTAAAGTAAATAGTAAGTTTTAAAAATATTTATAATAAATAGTAGATTTATAATATAAATAATATTTATATACTGTGTAAATAAGAATTATTTAGACTATAAACAAAACGGTAGATAAAATATTTACACCTTAAATCTATTTTTATATAAATAAGAATTATTTAAATTATAAATAAGGGGTTTATTATTACAGATATTTTCAAAATCTATTTTTTTACTCCACTAAAAAAGATGTTATTTACTATAATTTTAATTTTGAAAAAGAAAAGCTACTTGCTACGATTCCCCTTCAAAATAAGATATATGACCTTTAATTTAGAGACTAAAATGGGATCAACCCCTACAAGATACTTTCATTGTTTCACGTTTCATCTCTTCGGCTGTCTGTCTTGAAACCAAGTGAGAGAGACGTGTAACTTTGCTATAGTTTTTCAACTATGAATAATCAGAAATCAAACCTTGGACAACCACATGGAGACGAGTGGGGTGATTTCTAGGAGACCCCTTAGATTTTTTTATTTCAATATTTTTTTAGTTTTATTATTATTATTATTATTATTATTATTTTTGTATTAGATCCCTTGGGCTAGTTCGAGACGATCATTCATTTTAAAAATCGCCGTTACTATCCTTTTTTTATTTATTTATTATCGTTTTTTATCTTGCTATTGTCCCCCTCATTGTCATTGTCCTTAATAAAGTTGTGGTTTCTTCTATTTTTTAGTCGTTTTTGTACTTTATTGTCGTATTCATTTCGTTATCGTTGTTATTTTGCTGCGTTTTCTTTATCGTGGTCGTTTCCTGCAATTCTGTCCTCGTTTGCATGTTACTGTCGTTTTCTTACTGCATTACTGTCTTTTGATGTCTTTTCCTTCAACTCATCGTTCTTATTCAGGAGTTTTATTTCTTTATTGTCGTTTACACTGTCATAGCAGCCCTTCATTTTGTCGTCGTCGGTTTTCATTTTTGTTTCTTTATTGTCGTCCACAATTCAGTGTCGTTTTAATGTCACCGTCGCTTATTTATAGTCGTCGCTCGCATTTTTTTGTCGTTATTTGCCTGCAGGTACGTATGATATTCATTCCAATGTCGTTTTCAAAGGCTGACGGAACAAAAACAACAATTTTAACAAACGCCCACCGTGGGGCTCGAACCCACGACCACAAGGTTAAGAGCCTTGCGCTCTACCGACTGAGCTAGACGGGCTTTGCTGTTCGTTGTATTCGTTACTAATAAGAGTGTAACTTAACACACATTCTAGATCAGGTTTCCGAAATTTCATCCATTAGGCAAGCAGCTAGACCCAAGACCATCAGCGATCAGCAAAGAATTTGAGAAGAAGAAGAAGAAAAAATGGGGATTTTAAATTTATTGACGATGGTGGAGATCATAATTGCATTGATCGTAATCCTAACCCTAGTTTTATTTTCCGCCATTGTTTTTGAAGCTTACAGAAGAAGACTTAACCACACGTGCGCTTTACTTCCCTCATTTTCCACTTCTCTTTCGAATCTTCTTTTTTCATTTACGTATTATTATTCTTGTTAATCAATCGTCGTTTTTGATTTCTGGTTTTTTGTTAGGCATGTCGAAGCCCCTGCGATCTTTGAGGATCCGAATTCGTTGAAACAGGTCGGTTTAATTCGTTTATCACGGTACCAGATTCTTTTTTTTTTTTTTTCGAATTCAATTTGAGAATGTGTATTATTGTTGATCGAAAAGAACAAAATTTCATTGTGAAGTCCGATGATATCGGACTAATTTTCCTAATATGTTTGTTTGTTTCGACCTAATTAGTCAACGATTTGCAAATCCAAATGGCCTCTGGAGTTGTTGATTAAAAAAAAAAAAATTAAGAAAAACTGTAAATGGTGATGAGCGAGTAAAATCCATAGAATGTGATCAGTTTAATGATAAGTCAAGTCTTAACTTTGCAGCTGATAGATAAAAGATTTTGCTCTTTTTTTTTTTTTTTTTTTTGGCTTTTTGGGTTTGAATCTGGCAATAGAGTGTATGTTTTTCATACAAAGAAACAGTCGTTTAGAGTAATATGTCTATTTTGTACAAAGACTTGGGGTGATAGGAGAAATAAAAATGGTTTGTTTTGTTAATAATTTGATATATGACTGTTTTGTTGATATGCTGGGTTTTCTGGTGCATTTCTTCTAGGTTCCTTGCCCCTCTGTTTTTGATCCAGCAGAAAAATACATATCTTTAATTGTTCCCGCATTCAATGAAGAGCACAGGCTTCCTGGAGCTCTTGAGGAAACAATGAAGTAAGCAAGTTGTTGTGCATTTTGATTTACAACTATATCATAGTAATTTTTTTCTTTTTGGTCTTCCTTTTTTTTCATATTCAAGGAATCTTGGCTAGAAGAATTGGTTTATGATTCCTTCACATTTTTTATTTCTATGATCCTCGAGATTCTGTGAAGATGGGGTTTGGCCGGTAGGGGCCTTAACCATCTTAGACCTTCATGACCATATGCCACGTGCCACAAGAAAATATATGCATATATAGACGCAAAGAATATTTGCTTTAGAAACAATTTTAACTTTCAATGATATCCGTATTTCTATTCTGTAGCTATCTTGAACAACGTGCAGCACGGGATAAATCTTTTTCATACGAGGTATTACTTTGTTTCCCTCATTTTCTGGAGTGCCTAAATTAGTTTAGTAGGCGTCATAGAATTTTGCGTGTTCTAGATATCTAAACTTATTAACAATTTTAGGTATTATGTCAATCAGTGTCAAGTAATCTTGGAATATCTTTTACTTTTTCTTTCTCCTTTTCTTCTTTAAATTACTTCAGGATGATTTGTTGAACAGGTGGTCATTATTGATGATGGAAGTTCTGATGGGACAAAGAGGGTAGCTTTTGAATATGTTAAGAAATACACTGTGGACAAAGTGAGGGTTATCCTTCTCGGTAGAAACCATGGCAAGGGAGAAGCTATCCGAAAAGTGAGTCTGATGAAATCCATTTACTTGTGAATATTTTCTCATATTGTTGAGGATCCATGTTATTCTAATGCATGATAGAATTGCTTACTGATTGAAGCTCTTTACTTTTGTGAAAGCATTGTAAAACAGGGAATGCTTCATTCACGTGGTGAACTACTTCTAATGCTGGATGCTGATGGGGCAACCAAGGTTAATGACCTAGAAAAACTTGAAAATCAGGTTTGTAGTAGTTTTAACGATATTAAAAATAATACATTTTTGTTCTAGGTCTTTTGACATGTTAACTAAGCTAAAAACAAATTTCATTTCACCTTCTAGATCCATGCAGTTGCTAAAAAGGAGTTTAATTTTGGAGATTCGGCAGCTAGAGATTCAAGTTTTAGAGTATCTGATATTCTGATTGCTGCATTTGGTTCCCGTGCTCATCTTGAGGGGAAGGCCCTGGCTACAGTTTAGTCTTTCTTTGCTGCTTGCTGCTATAGACAATATTAGACTACTATGATCCTCATATTCTTTGTTTCCTTTGCTGAACTGGTTTTTGTAATGTTGCAGAGGAAGTGGCATCGCAACTTTTTAATGAAGGGTTTCCATCTTGTGGTTCTCTTGTCTGCCGGTCCTGGAATTCGGGATACACAGGTTATTCTACCTTGGTTTTTCTTTCGTTAAACTGGTAACAGTTTGATTTAAATTTAAACCTTGAATAAAATATACCCTGTTATCCTGACGAGGACTTCTTCATGCATCACAGTGTGGTTTTAAGATGTTTACCAGGGCTGCTGGAAGGAAACTTTTCAGTAACAATCGTTTGAAAAGGTAATCACATGTACACCCTAGAGATGAATGTTTACTAAATGAATGTAAGGATTTATTTTTCATAGAGGGAGTGGAAGTCAAAAGCGTTGCATGAAAATAAACAAATGTAGCTATAAAATTATAGATGGTGCTTTGATAGATAGCAATATGGATCTTCTGCAGGTGGTGCTTTGACGTTGAATTAGTTTATCTATGCAAACGTTTTGGCATCCTTATGATCGAGACATCTGTGAACTGGTCTGAAATTCCGGGGTCAAAGGTGAACCTATTGAGCATTCCCAACATGCTTTGGGAGCTTGTGCTGATGTCTGTCGGATATCGGACTGGCATGTGGAGAATCCATACCTAAGTAATCATGCTTGAAGTCAGTTTAGGAGGTACATCACGGTTCCCGTTGTTGCATACTTTATCTTCAATGTTAGAGGAGACAAATGCGCATGGTGGAGCACCTCAACATGCAGAAATCATATCCTTCAAAAGCCTTTATGCAGGGGCCAAAATAGATTTATCAAGTTACGTGAGTTTGTTTTATTCGTAGCCATGAACTAACGAAGTACGTGATTCTAAGGTTTTAACCTTACATTTTGCTGACTGAATATAGAGTTGAATCACCTTCTTGAGAACGTGAAATTAAAGTTATATATACATTCCAAAGGAGAAAAAGGAGCAGATATATCAAACCATTTTGCGACTATGTTTTTTTTAACAGAAGTTTGAATTTCTATTTGAAATTTCTGTTTGAGCTTTTGAACCTTATGAACCAAACAGGCCAACTGTTTTCTTTTCTAGGATCAGTTGGCCTTTCACTATACATGAAGTGCATTTTGTATCTATCGGTAATGCTAGTTTTCTTCAACGTTTGGGACTTGTCTTGGGGTAATGTTAAATTCCTGAAGTTGCATTTTTCAGGCAGCAATTGATGCTCTGAGCAACAATTAATGAACTCCACTAAGCCATGTAATTATCTTCAACTTCTAGCATACAAACCTTAAGATTGTTAGCTTTGATTGACATGGGTGACGTTGGGAATAGGGAATGTAGGACTTGTTTGAAAATCGTGTTGTAACTTAAAAATTATAGCAAGTAATAGCTTTATATTGTAATAAATTTTTATTTTTTCCTGTAGCATACGAGAGCTTTACTCAATAATTTTCCTACATACTACTATTTTTTTTATTTTATCAACTTAAAAAATGGAAACCCTAATAGCTCAACGTAGATATTTCAAACATGTTTACCCGACTCATTTATTTATTTTACGGCATTGAACCATGCTTTATTATTATTATTATTATTAGAAATTGCAATAAATAAAACAAAATTTTCAAACCGTAGATATAAGTACTATTTTTACACGTTGATAAATTTCAGACAATTTTAATTTTAAATGATTTATTTTTCAATTTTACCCTTTGAAGTTCCAATTTTTGTCCCCACACCTCTGTGAACTCGCCCCTCCTCCTTCAATGCAATATGTTGGATTCAATGAAATTCAAACTCACAAGAGGTAACGAAGAAACATCACAAGAAGGAAAATAATAATAACTGCAAAATTCACCGTCTCGTTCAATAAAGCTTTTATAGTTAGATTTCATCTTTTTGCTTGATGTCTGTGCTGGAAGTAAACAAATAAAATAGGTTCATGCTCAACTTTTCCACAGAGGCCTCGGCAGTGCTCATATGTTGGGAGCTTTACTGATTTGTTATTATTTGAATTATGAATTAAAATATCCTACACGAAAAAAAAAAGAAGCCACAAATCACCTTTTTTTTTTTTTAATTATACTTTTGTATTAATGTTTTGAGTGACATATAGTTTAAAAGCCTTTTTAAAAGTAGCAAAAATCAACCCAATAAATATCTTGATTTGTTTGCCTGCCATCGAGATCATGAGCCAACTCTGTGCAAAAGTTGCCCCAGCCTTGCGATGATTGCACCGACAAACCTCTCAATGATTGACAGCAATTCCAGTGGTCATCTTCAAAAGCGGAAGAGAGAAAGAAGGAGAGGATAGAGATGAGAATATAACGCTCAAGGGATTATATTTGTGAAATTTTAATGCTAATCTATTAATTTTTATTCTCCCCTCATTTGGTTAATTTCCCTCCTTTCTTTTATTAATGGTATCAAGCCTGCCTACGACCTATGCGCATACTCTTGTTTTAATAGTTCTTGTTGATAGTTGGAAACAGTCAACAAAAAATCCTCACAAATTATTCATTGTTGTCCACGAATCATTCACAGATAAATATGATTAAAAATATTGAAAATAATTGGAGACACCAGAGTTTAGAAGGAATAACCCTAAAGATCAACCACCCGCATTGCCTTAAGAAAATGTTCCGAACCCACAAGCCGAACCACTATGAAGAATGCCTTGAACCCTCTTATGGCATTTTTTGAAGCCCTAAGGGGATGCCAGGATTTGGTTAGTTAACCCCTAGAGTCTAGGAGGGCAGCTAGTTTTCGTGATTTTTCTAAATTCAACGGGGTGGACGGATCACAAGTGGCTGATAGCTGGATCAATGAAATGAAAAGAAATTTCTAGGCTAATCGAGTTCCTATGAAATATAGGGTCACTTTTGCTAGCAACTATTTAATTAGTGCAGCTGAAAAGTGGTGGACAGTTCTTGAGCAAGCACAGGATGTAAAGAATATGATGTATGAGCAATTTGAGAATCTTTTTTGATAGACTATGTAAATGAGCAGCATAAGGCTGAGATGATGAGGCAACTCACCCAACTAAGACAAGGGAGCTCGACAGTTGATGAGTACTATAGGCAATTTGTTGGGTTGGCACAACACACTTATAAGCCTAGAGTAGATTCTATACTCAAAATAGTGCAGTTTAAGAATGGCTTAAGACCCAACATCAAGGAAAAAATGACAACTGTTAGGAACAATTCTCTAGTGGATGTCATTGTTGCTACTTAGAGTGCCGAGGCAGTTATTGTGGAAAATAAGGCGAGAAGGAATAGGGCTAAAGGAAATTATTGCAAGATGACTAGGAAGAATCAAAACCAGTGGCAGGGACAGGGATCCCAAAGTAGTGGAAAAAACAGTAAAGGTCGTGGCTCTTCCAAAAGTGAACGCTATGCCCCATATAGTTGCCACCTTTGCAGTTAGGTAGGCCATTTTAGAAGGAATTGTCCAATTCTTGCACTAAGCTGGCATTATTCTTCACTTTCTCCTAGAGGGCCACTAGGTAGTCAAACAGGTTTTGCGTTGTTCCAAATCAATCATGCTAGGACCGCTCAGTCTCAAGGTCCTTCTCAAACATATACTTCTCCATATCAATAGCCACAATATAGACTGCAATATCAATTACAATTTTCACCTTAAGGATCTGGATTCAAATCAAGATATCAAATGCGCTAGCTTCAGGTACTTAAGGGCATAGGGACCAGTCTACAAGAGGACTTGGGGCAAGTAGCAGTCACCTGTGATAAGGATGAGGGAATAAGGGGAAAGGAAAAGCCTAAGCATATGCCATGATAGGGATGGAGGAGAACTTTAAGCGGCTTGCCCACAGTGTCATTGATGGGGTATGGTTTTACTTTTTCACTCTTAGGCTTATGTGTTGTTTGATACTAGATCTTCCCATTCCTTTATTTATGCATCATTTGGTGGTTTGTTGGATTAATTGTTGAGGCCTTTAGTCCTTCATTGATTTTGAACACTCCGGTTAGAGAAATTTTCGAGGTGTCTATGATATATAGGTCTTGTTGTGTGGTAGTTGATGATCACAAATTTTTTGTCGATTTGATAGTTTTAACCATGAGCTAATTTGATGTGATTTTGGGTATGGATTGGTTATCTAAGTGTCAGGCTATAGTATAATGTCATAAGAAGAAAGTGACTCCCTTATCGCAATGGGTCATTTATCATGGTAGTTCAAAGGCAATTGCACCTAGTCCCCTTCTTAGGGCATGTGTTAGTAGTCGATAGAGACTTTTGAGTTATGGGAATTTATTTGCCATTGATGGTAAACTGGGTACCACTAATCAACACCCTTGGGTGTCTTTGGTAAGTGAATATCCAAATGTTTTTCCCAATGAGTTGTAAAGATTCCTGCTAGTAAGAGAGATTGAATTCTACATTGATATAGTTCTAGAGGCCCAAACAATTTCCTTTCCTCCATATCGTATGGCACCTGCCAAGCGTGAGGAATGAGAAAGTAGTTGGATGAGCTTTTAAGTAAAGGATTTATTCGAAGAAGTACCTCACCCTAGGGTGCTTCAGTTCTTTTTGCCAAGAAAGCAGATAGGTCCTTAAGACTTTGTGTGAATATAAAAGCTAAAACAAGTGACTATAAAGAACAAATATCTATTACCAAGAATTGATGAGTTATTTGACCAACTTGAAGGATCAAGGTTCTTTTCCAAGATCGATTTGATGTCCGGTTGATGAGACTGTAAAAGTGTATATTTTACAAGGTTTAAATCATTTATTTATGCTTTTATTTCTCATTAAATCTTCTAATTAATAGCATTTTTGTGTTAATAAGTATTTTTGTGTCTTAGAGTGTAAATGTGTTTAAAAATGTATTGTAGTTTGTTTTTATGTTTAATAATATTTTTGGTAATTTTTAGAATTATTTCTGTGTGTTAAATATATGTGTAGTTTGTAAATAGTGAAAACCGTAAAAATAATGTTGTGTTATTTTGAGTTTCAATGTGTTTGATAGTGTATTTTAAGTTTGTAAATATGTTTTGTTATATTTTTAGTAATTTTTAAAAATATTTCCAAGTCTTAAAAATTATATCTATGCTAAACCGCAAAAGACCGAAAATTTTAGAAGTGTGTAATTATTTTTGTGTATTTTAAAATAAAATAAATATTTTTAATATTTTTGTAAATATTATGTTTGTAAAATAATTAATTTTAGTGTGTTTGTAATTTTTAGATTTGAAATCTAGAGGAAAAATGGAGCAAAACAGTGCAAAAAGTGGCAAAATCGGACATCAAATGCATGAAGAAACAAACAAAAAAAATTCAAATTTCAATTCAATGGGACACGTGGCATAACAAGAACCGTCGGATCCAAAAGCCCAATAATCTCAGCCGTCCGTGTATTGCGTCAGCCAATGTGTCAGCCGAGTCTCATCGTGCTCTCCAAGTGTCGAATTTCGATTGGCGCGTGCACACATGCACAGACAAGACTCACACGCGTCAGAGGGAATCTCGAGTAGTGTCCAATAGCGTGCAGTCATTCACACTGAAGCCGTCCTTCTAGCTGTTCGATGCGTATGCTTTGACCGATCTAACGGTCATCATTAGTGGGCCATGCGCCCCATCTGGGCCCATTTTCACACCCGTTTATAGCCATTGGATCTCGAAGTTAACGGTCCAGATTGTGCTTATCCTATATTTTCAGCTACTGAGAAGTAGAGGATCTCAATCGAATTTTCACACACTCAGGAAACGAATCTCAGCATGGAAAAAGGAAGAAAACGGATAACATGATCCAATTATTAAACAATAAAATATAATAAAAATAATAATTAAAAAATAAAAACAGTAAATTTTTAAGGCCATAAATAGCCTTCCATTCTCCCGTCTTTGAGCATTCCTTCAAAGGCCTTCGCGCCGTTTCTTTCCTTTTCTATTATTAAAATAATAATAATAATAATATATAATAAAATAATGCCTAAATTAGTATAGAGAGTCTGGTGAGGCAGAGAGATGATCTTGTATGCATAGTACTCTGGTATGAATTTTAACTCTACATCTGCTTTGTAATGCTTTTATTTTTGTAGAATAAATTATATCTTTATGTTTTTAATAAATTGTTAGTATTGTTATGCTGCTCAATTTTTGCATAAATTCAATCATGCTTTCTTTATGTAATTTAATTGTGCTGCATAATTAATATTAATAATACTAAAGTCATGCTCATTTATTGATTTGAGTTTTTGCTACATTATAGACATAGACTGGCACAGTAAATGCTTGATAATGCTTGATTTATTGTAGACAGAGGATGGCATAGTATATTCTTAAACCAATTAATAAGTTGAGGTACTGTCGAAATTAATGCAATAATTTATTCTGTTAAAATATAATAATTTTGATTTGTTATTATCTTTTCTATCTAAAAATTATGTTAATTATAATTGAGTGACAGCGGTTATAATTTTCATAATTAGTGCACCAAATCATTAGTGAGAGATGATTATTTTGCTAGTTTTTATAGAAAGACCCTTACTACATTATGGCTTGCTATATTGTCACTCTCGGTTAACCTATATAAATAGTAAAAGTGCTTGCAATTAATGAGAAAAGATATAATAAATCAAATACTTTAGATAATTATTAATTAGAGTTAAAATTTCATATTAGTTGCAAAACATACAAGGGATTCTCAAAGCTTCACCGTTCTAATTTTATGCTTTAAATTTTGAATAAAAAAAAGATCACAAAAATATTTATTTCTTTTAAACTTTGCTTCAAAAAAAATTGCTCGCATTTTTTACCATTTATTTTTAACAATTTGCCAAGGTACAAATTTTCATCTCCCTGTGGATATGACAACTTTTCTATACTACATACGTCCGCCGTTTAAAAGAAACATTTTTGGGCGTCACCACCGGTTATCACCAATTAAGAATTTAAGAAGAACACATTCTAAAGACCGCCTTTAGGACTCGATATGGCCATTTTGAGTTTGAGGTCTTACATTTTGGGTTGACAAATATTCTTGTAGCTTTTATAGACCTTATGAAATGAAATTTTTTGGCCCTACTTGGATCGATTCATGGTTATTTTTATTGATGATATCTTGGTGTATTCCAAGACTCAGGAAGAACATGCCAAACACTTAAGCATAGTATTACAAACTTTAAGTGATCATCAACTTTATGCAAAAAGAGAGAAATGTGATTTCTGGATGACTGTGGTCAAATTTTTGGGCCATGTAATTTCTCATGAAGGTATCTCGATAAATCCTATAATGGCAGATGTGGTGTTGCATTGTCAAAGGCCTAAGAATGTGACAAAAGTATGGAGTTTTCTTAGTTTAGTGGGTCACTATTGTTGATTTGTTGAGAATTTCTCCCGTGTTGATATGTTATTGATGAGATTGACTCAAAAGGGTGTCAAGTTTGATTGGAATGACCAATATGAGGAGGCTTTCATGGAGCTCAAAAGGAGATTGACTACGGCACGTATCCCTGTCTTCCCAAATAGTGAGGAGCGTTATTGGTTTATATAGATGCTTTAGATATAGGTTTGGAGTGTGTCTTGATGCAACACGGTAGGGTAGTAGCTTATGGCTCTCGTCAATTGAGGGCACATGAAAGGAACTATCCTACTCATGACTTGGAGTTAGCAGCTGTGATCTAAGCTTTGAAGCTATGGAAGTGTTACTTATACGGTGCCAAGTTTGAACTTTGCTTGGACCATTAGAGTTTGAAATATCTTTTCTCCCAACAAGATTTAAACTTCAGGCAATGACGATGGGTTGAGTAAATAAAAGATTATGATTTTACCCGGCAATACCATCCTGGTAAGGCGAATGTTGTGGCACCTTGTGTTGTCATAGCCTCATTAGCATGTGAAGGCCGGAAAATGTCAAAAGCCCTTAGTGAGTATGACTTGCAATATTATAAGAATGCAAATGTTGCCTATGTTTATAACCTAGTGGCCACACTTGTTCTTCTCCAACAAGTACAACATGGTCAATGACAAGATGAAAAGCTAAGGGACACTGGGAATTGATTACAAAATAATGAAAAATTAGAGGGATGGAAGATAAGTGCAGAAGGATTTTTATTATTCAATGGAAGGCTTGTAATACTAGAGGATGATAACATTCGACCAGCTATTTTGAGTGAAGCCCATAATCTAAGTTTGTTATACATTCTGGTAGTGCCAAAATGTATCATGATCTTAAAAAGCAACATTGGTGGAGGGGGATAAAGCATGATATAGCTAAGTTTGTCAATAATAACATAACTTGTCAACAAGTGAAGGTCGACCATCGACATTTGCATGAACTATTCTAGCCTTTGCCAATTCTAGATTGGAAATGGGATAAGAGTACTATGGACTTTGTAATAGGCTTATCTACTACACCTAAAGGGCACAATGTGATATAGGTAATGGTTGATCGATTGACGAAGTCGGCACGTTTCATTGCTGTAAGGATGGATTACTCTCTCTCAAAACTTAGTCACCTTTATGTCGAAAATATTATTTGCTTGCACTGAGTACCTACTAGTATAGTTTTTGACAGAGATACTCAATTTTCCTCAAGGTTTTCGAAAAGCTTTACACCTCAGTACTACTCATCACCCACAGATAGATGATCAAATAGAAAGAATCATATAGATGTTGGAGTATATGCTTCGTACATGCATTCTGGAGTTTGGAGGTAGTTGGCTTACCCACTTGCCCTTGGTTGAGCTAGTTTACAACAACAGCTGCTAGGCTAGTATTGGTATGGCACTATTAGGTCTTATATGGGAGGTTGTGTGGGTCACATCTATGTTGGGCTAGTGTAGAGGAAGTTCTTGCTCATGGACCTATTAAAGTGCGAGAAACCATAGAAAATATTAAGAAAATCCAAGAAAGACATTTGAGTTGTTCAAAGTAATCAAAAGAGCTATGCAGATTCAAGAAGACGTGAAATTGAATTTGAAGCAGGGGACTGAGTGTTTCTGAAAGTGAGCCTTAGGCATGGCGTTACTTATTTTGGGGTTAAGGGAAAGTTAGCCTCGTAATTCATTAGGCCTTTTGTCATAACTGAAAGAATTGGGAATGTTGCCTATCACTTTGACTTGCTGCTATGGCTTGGTCATGTTTATAATGCTTATCAATCTCAATGCTAAGTTGATGTATGGCACCACCCATCTTGTTCAATAGACCGAAGTACCTATTTCAAGAGGATGTGAGTTATGAGGAACAACCAGTATGGATTTTGGCTCGAGAACTCAAGGAACTATGGAATAGAGTGATTCCACTTGTCAAAGTATTATGGCAACATTATAAAGAAGAAGAAGCTACTTGGGAGTTGGAGTCTAAGATGTATAAGAAATACCCACTCTTGTTTAATCTCCAACTCGAAGTGGTTCTCGAAAATTTCAAGGATGAAATTTCTTAAGGTGGGTAAATTATGAAAACCTTGACTTTATGTGATAAGAAATTTCAAATTTTGGGTCATTTTTTGATTTTGAAAAGATTTGTGAAATAAATTAATTCTACAAGCTTCTAACAATAACAAATGGACAAAATAATTTAAAAATTTCTTCCCCAAATTAGATTTTTCCTACATACTTTCTCTCTATTCCTCTCTTTCTTTCCTTTCCTTCCTCTTACTTTCATGCCTAAAAAAAAAAAAACCCAACTGCTGCCCCTCCTCGCCAGCCAATCTCCAACCGCCACTGCCTACATGCACTAGCCGAACGGGAGTGCCACCACCCAAACCTCTAACCGTTGAAGCCATGCCGTTCACTCACCATCGGCTGCTGTAGAAAAGCCCAGGAAGTTTAATGTTTTCAAGCTTTTATGCATGATTTTGGCACCAAGCATGTTATTGTGCTTCCCACGTTGAGAGGAGCAATAACCACCCTTTTACTAGTCTGATCGTCGTTGGATATCTTTGAGTCACAACACTTCCCCTTTTTGACAATTTTTGCCAAATTTCTAGTGAATCAGACACCACTTGAAGGAGCAATCACCGAAAACGTGCTCATTTCATGAAGAGCTTGTTTTGGTACCCTTCTCAACCACCATCTCCTCTATTGCCGCCAGTCAACGTTGGTCAGACCCTGATCAATGATGGTCAAATAGCTGGTCGTCCACCTGACTCCAAAGAAACTCTATACTAGTCTATTTTTGATGCTTCTGACGTAATCTTGACATTGAAATTGTAAGACGAAGTTTCAAAAGGCGAGTGCAACAAGCAAAGTTTTCGATTTGGACCTAATGATTTCAATTTTTTAAACTGAAGTGTTTTTGCATCTCATCGCTTTTTTATGGGAATTTCGATTACCCAAAACTAAATTTTTAAATAAATATTTTTGTGAAATTTATAATATAATTTAGTTTCATTGATCATAAATATTAAAATGAATAATTATAATTTCTAAATTGAGTGTGATGTCTATTATTGATTTAATTATTTGTATTATTTATCTATTGTTAATAAATATATGCTCTAGGTGGCACGTCTTGCAGCTATGGTATACCACAACTGTTCTATGAATTATATATTGTAGGTTTAAATTTTTGGTTTTAGTTAAAAAAAGTTGTTATGCTGCCAAAATTTTGTTAGAACTAACCTAACTTGCATCTTAGTAATTTCAAGAGTTTGAGTGCAACTTGAGATAATCCTTGTTTCATATGCTATCATGACTCTACGCATCGCTACTTGACTAAATAATCACCATCTGAAAATTCCTCAAGGATTGTTAAATTTACATAACTCAGGGGTGCTCATTTAGGGCACAATGACTAGGGGTGCTCATTTGGAGCATAACAGACATCTTTATATTCCTTCCTTTCCACCTTTCCTTCATTAACAATCAGAACTTAAATGTTAGATTTAACAGCAAGTTTCTAACTTTATATAGGTTTAGATTGTGTTCTTTAAATGTTTATTTATTTATTTACTTATTTATAAATTATGCTAGAGTGTTAATTTGTTTAGTTTATTGGAATTTTATTTGGAATCATAAAGTCTACATATATATTTTCTTATCGAAATACATTAATTTTGATTATTTATTTTTGTATGTGGCATTTAAGAACTAAGTAGTCAGTATTCCTACTAGGCTTTAGCTCACTCTTCTTTTCATCAGGTGGTGTCTAGTGCGAGCTAGACCGACAAAGTAGCTAAAGCATCGAAAAGCTTGTGACTAAATTTCTAAGTAATGCTTCTGGAGGGATGTTCGTGTTCATGAATATGTGTATCTCTTGAAACATTGATTATCTAAAATAGTACTAGATTGTGACTTAAAAACTTTATCTGTATTTACTATATTTTAAGTGTTATGTATTAAGTGGGTGACGCATGATGAACTCCTTGATGAACGTACTCCTTTACAATAATTATATGTATTTTATCTAAGTTTATGGTGGACGCATTACTGTGGTCTTAGAATTAGAATGGAAGAAAAAAATTTATCTGAAAAATTGGTGTTTTCACTAAAACCGTCTTCATGAAACTTTAAAGATTTAATACTAGCCCTAATTTTGGGTCGTGATAGGCACCATAGGCTCTTTGCTTGGACGATGGGGTTGGTCAATCAGAGCTTTGCTTATTTGACTTAATGACCTAATTCGAATCCATGTTTTGGGCCAAGCCACAAAACCTCCAAGAGCATAGCTCACGACCTTATTTTCCTCCGTCGTGAAAGGTAAAGGTACGTCCCTTACATAACAAGTATTAGTTGTAACGTACACATTAGCTTGCCCAACTGCCATACAATGAAGCATATCCATAGGTAGAGTATCCATCCATGCCCTTCCTTCTGCAACGATGACTAAATGAATAATACCACCTTCCCTAGTTGTTAATGAACAAGGCAAGGTTCACCCTCACCGAGATCTGATGAAGGTGGCTGTTAGATTAGGTGCCCTAAGGATTAAATGATGTAAGTTTTTTAAAAACATTTAATCAATAAAGAGTTTATTAATTATTTCATATATTAAATATTTCCTCTTTATGTTCATTTCTGTTGAATATATGATAACCAAACTAAAGTCTAAGACTATCAATCTAAACCTTTTAAGATCGTGCATATAATAGATAGACTATGCATAAACATGAATATTAAAGGTAATAGCCTAAATTAAAAAGCCCGCAATCAAGGGAACAAAGTTGGGCGCTTTATTCATATAAAGATTATTATGTTGTCTACATCTCTAACGAGAGATGGCTTGTCTTGGTCATCGGAGTTTGACTTTGTGTGTAGAGACATTGGTATATTGTCATAGGTGACGATATATTAGATCGGGACAAAAGTTGAATTGATTTGATTTATAATTCTGTTTGTTTAAATAATTTCACTTTAGACAATCATATATGTCATATCTTAATCCTAAAATGAATTAATGGGCCTATATTCTTGACTTGTGTCTTTTGATATACCAAAGATTGACATCCTGAATTTTATGAAGGTACGTATGTCGGTACATTGGAACATGACTCTTGATTAGCATAGACTCGTTATTCATGGACATAGAATCCATAGCTCTTTTGTTAAGTTAATGATATTCTCTTATAGGCATTAACCTATAATAAAAAAACTAGAGTGCACAACCATTCAAATACATAGGTGTAACTGAATGGTATACTATTTATATTGGTTATGAATAACAAGTATTCTAATGAGGAGATAATGGAATATATAATAAAAATAATCGAGAAAGTAAAACAGAATTTTATCCTCAAGTTGATTATCAATATCCTATAGGGATGTTACACATTATGATATGTCATAGATGATTAACTTATTGGAGTTTTGTAATTTATATAGTTTAAGAGTGCAGCTCTAAGCTTTTCGTGAAATAGTTTAAGAGTTGATAATTATAAAATGAACGTGTTGGGGACATGTTATTTTATAATTATAAGAGCTTGATCTATATATGGCCATCAAGTCCCCTTTGCTAGTTCATAATATTTCTTGTAAGGATATGGCGTATTTTTCCAACATATTGAAAATTTATGTTAATTATTAAATTGATTTAAATTTGATTGATTGGATTTAATAATTTATATTAGTTTGTTGATTGAATTAATTTTATGAATTAATTCAAGATAAACATGTTGAATTATTTGAATATATTTTATTTGATATGAGATTATCTATATATGACTGTTTTAATCAGATAACTTCTTTATTGGGTTATTTGAATAAAAACTGAAACTCTATTTAAGATTCCCAAGTAGAATAAGATATAAAAGTTTCCAAAACTGGGCGCACCAGCAAGCCAGTGCCTTCGTCTTGCTTGCCAATGGAGTGTAAGTTAGTTACGTAAAACAATACAACCGACAAACTGGTGGTTAGGACCAGCAGGCCTGTTGGACATAATCCTGTTATGCATATTTTGCGCGTTTTGATGTAGCTTTTGTTAGACATGTATGTCCTAACGAGTAAAAATATAATATATTTTTAGAGACATTTTTATTAATAAAGAATTCATTTATTATTTATATACCAAATCTTGTCTCTTTACGTTCATATTTGTTGAATGTATGATAAGCAAATAATAGTTTGAGACTGTCGGTCTAAACCTTTAAGAATTGAGCATATGATGGACAGATTATGCAGAAGACACGATTTTTAAAGTGACAGTCTAAATCATTAGATTCACAATCGAGGGAATAAAGTTGGGTGCTTTATTCATATAAAGATTGTTATGTTGTCTATATCCCTTGGGAGATGGTTTGTCTTGGCCATCGAAGGTGGACTCCATGAATAGAAACGTTGGCACGACAATGTGTTGGATCGGGACATGAAGTGAATTGATTTGGATTAATAATTCTATCTCAGTAAATTGATTCACTTTAGACAATCATTTGTATTATATTTTAATCTTGAGATGAATAATGGGCCATTGTCTTGACTTGCGTCTTTTGATGTGCCAAAGGGTGATACCCACATTTTAATAGTGGTATGCATGCCAATACGTTGGAGGCATGACTCTTGATAGCGTAAACCTATTATTCATAGATATGGAATCCATAGCTCCTCTGTAGGAGTAGTGATATCCTTTTATATGCGTTATCCTGTAATTGGAAACTGGAGCACTCAACCATTTGGATACATAGGTGTAACCGAATGGTGTACCGTCTTTAGATGGTAAGTTTTCTAATAGTGAGATAATGGAGCGTAAGATAAAAATAATCGGGAAGGTAAAACAGAACTTGTCCTTAAGCCGATTACGGATAATCCTATGAGAATATGATATACTATGATATGTCATGGAGACTTAGTTATACGGGCTTCGTAATTCTATATAGTTCGAGAGTGTAGCTCCAAGCTTTTAGTGGAGTAGCGTTAGAGTTGATAATTATGAAATGTATATTTGGGATATTGGGTTTCATAATTATGGAGAGCTTGAACTATATATGTCCATTTGGTTCCTCTTGTCAGCTCACAAAATCCTGTAACGATACGGCGTGCTTTTTCAATAATTTGTGACTTATGTCAGATTTATTAGAATGGTTGAAATTCGAAAGAATCAAATAATTCATGTCTATATATCAGTTGAAATAATATTGTGACAAATTAATTCAAGATAAACTTGTTGAATTATTGGGATCGGATAATTCTTGTCTGTTTAACAGTTGATTTAATTTCAGATAAATTAAATTAAGATAAACTTGTAGAATTATTAGGAATCTATTTATTTTCCTAGAGATTATCTAGATAAGGTTGTTTTAATTAGTTAACTTCTCTATTGGGTTACTTGAATTAAAACTGAGGCTTTATCTTATAGAATCTCGGGTGAAAAATAAAGGATTTGTTGAGATTTTTTTTGGCAGTTCGGCATGCCGATCCTCAAGTTCGGCTTACTGATGGGGCAAGTTCGGCTTGCTTATTAGATAGATCGGCTTGCCCATGCACGAAATAAAAATCATGCGTTTTTACGCGGATTTCATCCAATATTGATCCTAATTTGATTCTGATTTGAATTTTTGAGACCTTATCTGAAAAGGACTGACCCTATACCCAACCTCTATAAATAGGGAGTGAGCCTCATAAGTTATTTAGCTCGATTGAGAGATTAAGAGTGATACACTACTGGTGAGAATCTAAAAACTCTATGAGAGCTCTTGTTCACAAATCACGAACACTAGATTTGGGTTTTCTAAATTGGTTGGAAAGAGAGTCATCTAGTGGAAGAGCTGTACATATGAGCCCATACTCACTCCGATCATGGCTAGAGAATAGCAAAGAAGGCCAGTTGGTTGAGGTCCTTCTAGAACGTTACTTCTCTTCACTAATTGTAAGAGCTTTTCGGCATACAAAGGTTAGTAGGATCTGATTAATTTATGCATATAGCATGTTAAACTTGTGTTTTGAAAAATACTCTGATATTAAAATTTTAAAATTTCGCTGCGTACTATTTTTCCAACAGTTTTTAACCAATTTTTGAATCTAGAAGCCTTATCTTAGTAAAATTGACTCCCTACCAGCCACTGTAAATAGGATACTTGTTTCTATAGTCATTTAGATGACCAAAAAAATTTAGAGAAAGTGCTCTAGAGAGAAAAACTCTGGAACTCCCATAAGGCTATTGTTCAACATCTCAAACCTTAGCTCTTAATTTTCTTTTGTGGTTATAAGGAGACATTACCAAGAAGGGAATTGAACGACGTGTGCCCACTTACATTCTGGTTGTAAAAAAGAGAAATGCAAAGAAGCTTAGTTGGTTGAAGCTCTTATGGATGTAATTCTCAGTAGCAGTTTTGTCAAATTTTTTTTGGTCAAAGGTGTGGTTTCAATTTTAAGAGGTATGTAAGATATTAATTAATTTATATGCATAGTATGTCTAAGTTGTTTTTTTAGGAAAAGGCTTTGATTTAAAATTTTTTAAAAATCTATAGTGTTCTCATTTTTCCAACAGCAGCTTCACAGATGGTGTGGTGTGATATGAATTGTGCAACTTACTTTGGCACTGGTGCATTATTCTATAATAGGAGCTGCATTTTATTCCCTATGGGATGTGGAATTCTCTCGAGCTTGACTTCTCATGATCTCCTCCTATTCGAAGAACTTAGACTCTATCATTTCTACCCTTTTTACGCAGCTCAATATACTTCTTGTTGGGCTTCAAGCTTCAGGTGGAATGAAAATATTGGGACTACTTGATAAACTGAGATTGACTACATACCTGTCCCGAATGTTCAAGATTGTCTAATACAGAGGTCAATATATCATGCATCCCTTGAGATTTGAATGTGCCATAGGGCGTTTATTGTTCATAATCATCATATATTAATCACAAAATTAATACAAGTTAAAACTAATAACAGTAAATGCAAAAGTTGAAATACTAAAAGTAAAAAAAAATAAGTAACTTACAATTCGTTAGCTAATCTCTCTGTATCTCAGATTTTTAAAAGTTCAATCCTTCTTGTTAGATGAACTTCTAAATAATGTGACGAGGAGGAGGTGTAGTGGTGTTGTTTAGTCTCATCCGCATTAAAGATGAGGTTATTTAAATTTTGTATAAAGATTATTGTTGATGCTTATCGTGTTTTGGCATCGTACCAACACCACATGCGGCCACGCACGGTGCTCAGCTCTTCCCTGTTCACCTCTACCTGGATTGGTCGATCTGCAACAAGAAGAGGGATGCCTCGAAGGCGAGCTAGTTAGTAAACAAGACAAGGGCTCTCCGATGCTTAAGGCAGGGGATGCTTGGCAGAGATCGAGAACAAGTTAGTTGGGAAGGAGCTTGCTTGCTTGAATGCAATAAATGCATCCTATTTATAGGTTATCACTTGGACCGGATGTTAGGTGGGTTTTGTCCATAACCCGAGTGTTACATCATGGCATGTCAGGTGGCAAGTGACAAGTGTTGTGTCCCTCTGCCGGTGGATGAGCTCGTATCCGACGGTGAGTTATTTGCCATTTGGTAGCTAGTGATAGTGAGTAGCAGCCTACTTCAGAATGAGGATAGTCCGACCCAAGCTGACATTGAGTCTGGGGAGGCACCCTGGTGAGGTGCAGCCTGAAGGAGCCCTAATGAGCACCTCAGACAATATATTAAGCGTAATCGAGGTCAGTTATGAGCTCCTCGTACCTTTGTCAAGCTTGGTGGCCAACCACCTAGAGTTTGGCTTCTCGACGGTGGCACCAAGCTCACCCTCAACAATTACAAAGCTTGTATAAATGAAGTAAACAAATTTTACTCACCTATTCATGCTTTGCTTTGTTATATCTTGAATGACCCAACAAGTGCTCAAGATTTAATTCATCTCTTCTCTGTTTTACATTTTTTGATATCTCCATTTGCTTTTTACTAAGTTTATGTTTCACAAACTCCCTTCATTGGTCCAAATTAATAGAAGAGTAATTTATAATTACTTTTTCCCGAAGTTTGAAAACATTGAGGCCCTTTTGCGGCCTTCAATGAAAACCCTTTGCCATCTTAGAGGCGCTTGTCATCAACGAATTCCTCATGGTCCCAAGAATGGCTAAGGATGCAATAATAGCTTGTTAAACATATTCCACATTGTCCTTATTGGTCTTCTCTCTCCAATCCTTTATGGTTATGGGAACGTGCTCTCGAACGCTCTTGCCATCAACTTTGATTCTTTTTGTCAAATTCAACTTGCATTTTTTATACCTTTCGACCTTAACCTTGACACATGTTTTATCAAGGTTGCTCCTTTTTTTTTCCATCCACATATGGATTAAATGACTCTCTTTTTTGGAGCTCATAATTATCTTTATGAACCATAATTCTTCCTCCATATCAATGAATTCGTTGTCCAACATGTTGCATTCTTAAGCAATAACTAATAATATTCATTAAAATCACACGCCAACATAGCAACATATAAAAATCGACACACACTAACATAAAAACCAACATTTGTTAAAATTATTAATATAACACTAAAACTAACATATAAAACTAATATATAACAACACTAAGACTAACCTATAAACTAAAACTAACGTATAAAAACCAACAACACTAAGACTAAAACTTATAGAACTAAAAGTAACACAAAAAATATTAAAACTGATAATCCTAAATTAACATCGAAATGATTTAGCAAAACTAATTAAAAAAATTAAAACTAACATACCCAAATCAATCATGTCTAAGCCCTAAGCAAATTCAACAAACAAGTTATAACCATTTTCAAATTAGTTGTAATTACAACAAATCTATTCACAAAACCTACATATAAAAACCTAATTATGAACTAAGCAACTAATGAAAAAATCTATTAAACAAGTAACAATAAATAGAAAAAAAATTACAAGTTGATGCAAAATATAAACTAATAATGCTACAACAGCGGTGACAACGGTGATGACGAGCGGCCATAACGTTTGGCGAGGAAATGATGGCGATGTATATGAAAGCAAAGGGAGTCTATGGCTATGGTGGCAGAGAGGCATGGATGGACAATGAGGTAGTGCTGAGAGTGAGAGAGGACAATGAGATGGAGGGGGAGTGAGAGGACGGCATTCTAACTCGAACGCGATGAGGACAATGAGGACAAGGATGGTGCTGAGAATGAGAGAGGTTTGATCGTCAAAGAGAGTTTTGATTTTCAAATTGGGGGTTATAAAATACATTGAACGACGGTTTATTGTAAACCGTCATAATATATAACATTAGACGATGGAGTCGATAGGCACAAAAATCCGAAAAGTGGAAAATACAAATGCCACGTTATTTATGAAAACCATTGTCTAATTAGCGTAGACTAACTAACTAATTGCAGCTGTGTGTGTGCATAGGTGTGTGTGTGTATTCATAAAAAGGAGGGGCAAAAGAAAACAAGGGAATAAGGAAAACAAAAGAAGGAGGAGGAGGAGAAAGGAGAAACTAAAAATTAAAACTAAAATTAAAAAATAAAATAAAATGGAGGGGAATTTTTCTTTATGAGGAAAAGAGCATTCCCTCTTTTTATAATTGTTATTAATTATAGATATAGATTGTAGATAATCTTGCAGAGAAAAATATATATATAATAAAATGATGGTACAGATGTCACCACATGATCTAAAGTTTGAAGTCTTCCTTTCTACGACTATATACAATTCCTCATCTTGAACCACTTGGAAAATTCTTAAATATATTTTCCCTAATCTTCTAGTTACACATGCAAATACCAGAACGACTTTCAAAGCGAAGTTGGTAATTCTTTTCCTTTAATTTTTTTTCTGTCGTTGTGGAGTGGTTGCTCTTCTTACGTACATAAATGTCTCATAAAGAAATCTAAAACAATAAATGAATCATTGTTTTCCTTCTTCCGTCAAGCATGTTGATCCTTTCAAACCAGAAAAGCATGGGCAGTACTCCATTTTTCCATGAATTAAAGAAGCAAGCTTCTTCCTTCTTCAAGGACAAGATAAAAACCGCTCGTTTGGCTCTGACTGACGTAACACCTGCACAACTGTAAGGTTTTTTTTCCTTCTTTAATAGTGTTTATATATATATATATATATATATATATATAAAACCAATTTATATATATATATATATGTATATATATAAATTGGTTTTATATTGGTTTTTGCATTTTGTTTCTCATATGTTCTATTCTTATATTGGTTTTGGGGTCTTTCTAGAATGACAGAAGAAGCCACAAATGGGAGTACTTGGCCACCAGACACACGTGCCATAGGGCTCATATCAAGGGCTGCCTTTGAAGTTGACGATTATTGGAGGATTGTGGAGATTCTGCACAGCAGGTAGACATAGTTATTAGTAGTTATCTTTCTGATCATGTTGGAAAATTGATTGAAACTGTACTTGTCCTTGCAAATTTGCATTAACTCTTTTGAATTGCTGATTCAGGTTTCTGAACTTTGATAGAAACAACTGGAGAGAAACTTACAAGGCTCTCATTTTATTGGAACACCTTTTGACTCATGGACCACTTAGAGTTTCTGAGGAGTTTAAGGATGATACAGATGTCATCAAGGAGATGGGAAGTTTTCAGTATATAGATGAGAAAGGGTTGGTATTTGTTTGACATAATAATGTCTTTGATCAGAATTTAGTGTATACATTCAATGTCCCAATGCAATGATACCCTTTTGTGTTAAACTTGCAGATTCAATTGGGGGTTACGTGTTAACAAGTTATCTGATAGAGTGTCGAGGCTTATCGAAAACTCGGCGTTTCTCAATGAAGAAAGAGCCAGAGCTCGTAATTTGACTCGAGGAATCGAAGGGTTCGGGAGCTTCATCCAGCGCTCATCTTCCAAGGAAAAAGGCTTTCCTTCTAAAGTATATGGCAGGTGCAATTCTTACTATAATGATCATCTAAACGAGGAGAAAATGTTAATACACGAGAGTGGCGAGGAAATTAGGAACTCACAATCCATGAAGGAAGAACAGGTTTCGGACTCTTGGCTGAGCACAGGAGATGAGAACCCCCGACGAAATCACCCATTTTGTGACAGTGAACATCACACAACAAAATCCCTGCTTTCTTCTGGGATATAAACTCAAACTACTTTCCTTTTGCTTTCTTTTCGCCTTGGAAGTTTGTCTCAAATTTGATGTTACAAGAGTCTCTGTCTCTGTTTCTGTGTGTGTGTTGTGTGTGGGTGGTTACAGAAGACGTCTGCTGTTTGAGATGATTCAGCTCTGTGAATTGGTCAAAGTAATATGTTTGACACGTATAAGCGGGTAAATGTTACTGAAAACCCTTGTTTGCCTTAACGAACCATTGGTAATATTTATTTATGTATAGAACTTCGTCGCGTAGATGAAACTGATTGTTTAATTATAGGAAGCTAACAAAAACCTACTCGCTTCTAAAAGCAGAGTACAGCTTAGTAATTATGCATGTCAAGCAAATTTGCTTGCCTACAAGAGAAATGACTAATCAATCAACAAGCAATTTGGTCATATTCTATCAGAAACTTAACGCTCATTGCCAGTATAGAAAACCAGTATTCAGCTTTCTGATGTTTCTTTCTTCAAAGTGCGACGAGCGTATGCCTTCGTTTTATTAGATCATCACATTAAGAACGAATCAAATGGCGTTTAACAAGCCCCTGATCCTAAGAGGTTCATAAATAACTTAGACATGCGGGGCTGCCAAAACCCAAAAAAGATTGCATTATAGTAACAATAGAAACTTCTCAAAACCAAACGATTATAAAAGAAATTGGATCATTTAAACTCCTCATCTTCTTCAGACAAATCCAAAATGAGAACAACATATTATAAAAGGATAACAAAGCTAGAATCAGCCTTCTGGGAACTGCACTTTCTGTCCAAGAAATAAAAAACAGTAGCACTCTCTTCTCCCTCTCTTCGATGATCCTATTCCCAAACGCTTAGAAGCACTTCCTATGGACAATTGAAGGCCCAGATTCGTCATACTCCGTCTTTGCGATCCACATCTGCATAGGAAACAGGCAAATTACTCATAATTCATATCAGTAATTATCCAAAGATCAAATCATGGTATCAGTTTGAATCACAAATGTATGTACGAACCTGCTGGAAGGTGCTAAGTGATGCCAAGATAGAGCCTCCAATCCAGACACTGTATTTCCTCTCGGGTGGCGCCACCACCTTGATCTTCATGCTGCTTGGTGCAAGGGCAGAAATTTCCTTGCTCATTCTATCAGCAATGCCGGGGAACATGGTTGAACCACCAGACAAGACGATGTTACCGTACAGGTCCTTCCTGATATCAACATCACACTTCATTATTGAGTTGTAGGTAGTTTCGTGAATGCCCGCAGCTTCCATCCCTATCATGGATGGTTGGAACAGAACTTCTGGGCATCGGAAACGCTCGGCGCCGATTGTAATGACCTGTCCGTCAGGCAATTCATAGCTCTTCTCAACTGCAGAGCTGGTCTTGGCAGTCTCCATCTCCTGCTCAAAGTCGAGAGCAATGTAAGCCAACTTTTCCTTCATGTCCCTTACAATTTCCCGTTCAGCAGTGGTAGTGAAGGAGTATCCACGCTCCGTAAGAATTTTCATCAAGTGGTCAGTGAGATCTCGGCCAGCAAGGTCGAGACGGAGGATGGCATGAGGAAGGGCATAACCCTCGTAGATAGGAACAGTGTGACTGACACCATCACCAGAGTCCAACACAATACCTGCACAAGAAAGGAAAAACTCCCGGCTAAACGTTTTTGAAACAAAAGAAACCAACCAAGTATAAAATCCACAAAAATTAGTTACACATTACGGAGGATGAGAACAAATAAATTAAAAGTTACAACACCATTTACAAGAGCTAACGCCCACTTAGTTCACTCAATGAGAAACTATCATCATGATTTAGGTGGAAAACATACTAAAATCTTATCCTGTAATACTCTATTAATTAGGAGCCCCTCAACATATTTAAGATGCTCATATCAGCTTCTATAAGATGTTTTGAGTCTAGCAAACGCACATGCTTTGTCAATCAAATGATGAAACTACTTACCAGTTGTCCGGCCACTAGCATATAGAGAAAGAACGGCTTGAATAGCCACATACATAGCAGGAGTGTTGAAGGTCTCAAACATGATCTGGGTCATTTTTTCACGGTTAGCTTTGGGGTTGAGAGGAGCTTCAGTTAGGAGAACAGGGTGTTCTTCAGGGGCAACACGAAGCTCATTGTAGAAAGTGTGATGCCAGATCTTCTCCATGTCATCCCAGTTGCTCACAATACCGTGCTCAATAGGGTATTTCAGAGTTAAGATACCACGCTTGGATTGAGCCTCATCACCAACATAAGCATCTTTCTGGCCCATGCCAACCATCACACCAGTGTGACGGGGACGACCTACGATGCTAGGGAACACTGCTCGGGGAGCATCATCTCCGGCAAATCCAGCCTAAAATGTAATATCACAATCGGTCACAACCCAATAAAAAGAGAAACATCTAGATGCAGAGAAACCAAATCAATACCTTCACCATTCCAGTTCCATTGTCACAAACGAGTGGCTGAATATCCTCACCATCTGCCATCTTCTATCAACTGTTAAGGTTACAAAAACCTATTAGAAATTTAGAAAAACTCGTCTATTTTTCAATAGGCAAAAACAAAGCAAAGAATCCAAAACACTTCTTTCTTTGAATCTTTTCATCCCCTAAAAACTAACAATCTTTCAGCTAGATTTTCCTAAAAGTATAGACCTCGCAACCAATTCAAATGTACAAGGTAATATTGATACACAAAGGGTTTTCTTTCTCTCTATCACTTTTTTTTTACACCAAAATTTTGAGCTTTTAAGCACATAACGAAAACTTGAATGAATAAAGAAATACATAGAAGATTAGCTATATATAGCTAAACAAAACAATCAAAATCAGAAAAGAATAAAAAAAATAACCATCTCAATTTTGTTATTGTACAGAAGCATGGAAGATGGACTTAATCTAATTAATTTTTTATTCTTCTTTTACTTTCTTATTATTTGTTAATAATTAATTATATTACTATTCTTGGTTTAAACAGTTTCTTTATCGGATCCCTTATCTAATCTCTCAACTGTGTACCTCAATTTACATAATTTCCACGCAATTAACATCAACAAGATCAAGAATCGATATGACATTTCGCATAAACCACAAAAATAAAAATCAAAACCAAGAAAAAAAATTTACAAATGAAATCAAACAAATAGGTCAAGACATGCAGTTATAGCGATGAAATAAAGCGTATACAGATGTTCATCAATGGAAGAAAAATTGAGTAAGGGGAAATCCCAAGATCCGAACTTTACAGAAACGAAAAGGATTCAGACATTAGAGAAACGAACCGAACTGATCCAAGGCGAAACTAAGAGATCGAAAGGAAAGAAGAGAGATCGGAGGAGAGAGAGAGGGGGAGAGAGAGACATAGAAATTGACCTGGCCGAAAGTCACGAGGGAGATGTGGGAAGCGCCTGATTGAGAGGAGAGAACGAAGGAAAATGGAGGTCGGCGACGCTGTATAAGATCAAGTGATGGAGAAGCTAATGAAATGTGGGCCGTTGGATGAAAAGAGTACAGTCTGGAATCACCTTCATGGCATGTCCTGATTTGTCTTGCAAAGCAAATTCAATTTTCTATTTTCTGATTTTCTATAAATAATCTATAATCCAACCTTTTTGTCAGGGGAAAGACTGTGGGCTGGACTTGAGTTTTTTTATTTTTATTTTTTTTTTGAAATCTTAAAAAAATAAAATTGAAATATAAAAAAATTTTGTAATATTTTAAAATAGAAAAAATTTATTATTGAAATGATTACTAACTGTTTTTTGGTAGAAAATGATTACCGAATTTATATAGTATAAAATGTGACAATTATTATGGTAATTTTTATATAATTTCTATTTTTAAAACATTCTAAAAATTTAATTGAATTTCAATTCCACCATTAAAATTTTGTCATGGAATATAGTTTCACATTACAAAAAGGATGGAATTGAAATAAAGCATTTGTTTTACACTATTTAAAGAATAGTAAAAGCTCGTAATAATCATAATAATATTGATGTTCATTTTTTTCTATAAAAAGTATGCAGTAATTAGTGTAATAATTTTAATTTCATTATTTATAAAATATTTTTAGCTTTCTGTTATATTTCAATGTGACCTTTAAGATTATTTTATATGTATAATTAATCGTTTGAAGATCAAAAACAGTACCTCTTCTCCTTTTTTAATGATCTGAATATAGTCCTTCTCATTGTAAGACATCGTGAGTACATGGTGACACCATTTTAGTTCTCTTGGGATAAAAAATATCATAAAAAAAGGAAAAATTAAGCGTGACCTTTTTTTTTTTTTTTGAGTAATTGGTGCTTAGTTAGATTTGTGCAGTTAAATTTAATGTGACGACTTTACATTACAAAATGCACTGTGCACAACACTGAAAAATTATATGTTTTACCATGCAAGTCCTGTCATATAATTATATGGATGCTACATACAAATTTTTTAATTTATACATAAGATATTCCCAGGCTTTGTACATATATTATGCACATACTTTTGGACCAAGTTCGGTGCAAATTGGGAATCCAAGTTAAGTGAATGTCTATAATAACTTTAAAGAATACATATTGATTGAGCCTCTCTGAGTTAGAGCTACCATATGACAAATAAGCCTACATTCTAGAAAAATGAAAAAAAGGAAAAAATTAAGAAATATTTCCTCAACAATTTTTTGAATGCAGCCATAATTTGGAAAAATGATAAAGCAATTTTTTTTATTAAGAATCGAAAAAAAATATCTATTAGTAAGTATTTATCTTTTAAGCATTAAATTTTAAAAAAATATATTTTAATTAGATCTAATAATTTTAAAACACAAAAAAAACAAAAGATAGAAAGTACAAATTTGATTCAGGGACAGCAGAGCTATGGACAGAAAGCACACCGACCTTTGTACCATTTGAATTATTTGAATTTAAAAATTAGGGACATGGAAAATCAATAATAAGTTTTCGAATGTCATATGTGTGTTTAGATTTTGTTAATGAGGAACCGTTTCTGTATAACCCACTTGCAAAATGTACTACTTTAACCTTTTTACTTATTTTTTTTTATTTTCTTTTTTTATTTGTGGTATTTTGATAAGGAGAGAACACATTGAATAACATTTAACTTGAAGAGATGCTTAAAAAAGGGGACCAACCCTACGTGGCTTTTCTCACACTAATGATTGTCACCAGCTTGGCTGTAGCATGTTAGTTGGTAACCCTTATCTAACTACCTACTGCTATTTAGAGTTCTGTTGGTCATAAAAACCAGGTATTTCTTAGGATTTACAACTGAAAAATTACTTGAACATGAGTGTTTTTTTTTTTTTTTTTTTAAAATACAATAGACAATGCATGTTTTGAACGTTAAATCTAGTCAAAATTATTTCAAACTGAATATATATATATATATAAAACTGACTGAAGCTAACTTAAATCTGATCCAAGACCTAAATATAAAAGAACAAAGTTTACAAATTTAGTGCTTAAAAATCAAGTTTAAACGTGCAGCCACAATTTGCTCATGCCTACCTCCATATTAAAGTCTCAAGTTTAAAATTGAATTTCCAAAAATAAAAAAAGAAAAAAGAAAAGTGATAATAAGACTATTACTATTGGAATTACAGTTAAAGCTTCACATAAAATGTTGTCAAGTTTGCTTCATGTTTTTTCTTTTTAAACGTTTTATAATCGTCCTTTTTTTGGTTAGAAAGAAAGAAAAGGAAAGCTCTCTTCCTATCATTGTTATAATCTTCTAATTCCTAGGAAAGCTCTCTTTTAGAAATGCAGCATCAAAGACCACGATCAGTCTTAGCCGGACGGAGTCAAAGGTTAACACCAATAAAAGCACTAGCCTTCGGTTAAGTTGTTTAAGGCTCCCATAGTAAGCATTTTGATGAAATTTATTGTCTATGGTTGTCATTTAATTGACATTTGATTCTAAAATCAGAGGAAATTCCGAAGGATAAAAAATGGGCAAGAAGCAAATTCAATAGCACGGTTCAATTACTTAAGGAAGTGGTGCACAACCCAGACAACAATTATCCTTGAAACCCACTAAATTGTCTAGACAAGGAAGCAAAAACCATCCATGAAATGTGATTGAAATGTGATGATCCCTCAGATAAACTGAGAATAGATCTCTAACAATTCTTCAAGACAAGTCAGGCTCTTGGACCCAAAACATAATACCAAATTTCCCAGAACGGAGAAGTCGGCTCGCCGATATCTTCTACAGGAATGGAGGTAATATTACCCATCTGCGTGGATACTTGGGCCTTCCATCTTTTCCGTCAAATAGCTGCAGATGACACGGTATCAATAAAACAGAGTTAAATTGACGTATGCCTGGAGGCCTCTCGGGCAAATTGTTAACAGTATCTTTGATGGATTTGCTAGTACCAGTACATAGGATGTGATAATTATAATCAGCTAGTTATAAATAGCCCCAAATTGCATAACATAGGATTATCTTGGACCTATGTCGAGGTATTGACAATGATTATAAAATATTGCAGAACAGATTAACATTTAGGAATATATGAATCCGATTTAAGTTTATTAAAGTTCGATCAATAGTAAGCTAATTATGAGTCCGATTCACTTGGTAAGTTCTGTTTACCATGGACTTGGATCTAATATCTAAATATGTAAGGAAAATCACTGAAATCAATCACACAAATTTGTAGTAACTTTTTACATGCAAATGGCTATGTAAGCAAAGAAGGTACTACATGTAGTTGGATTGTTATGCCTTTTAAGCCTAATCAAGTTGGGGACTTGGGAACAAATGTGAAGAAATAAATGAAGCTAGAAGCCCTATGCACATGTGAGAATGGAATTATAACCACAGAACCGATGCAATAAGAAAGTAGAGGACATCACCTTTCTCAAACGACGATGCTTTGCAAGAGCCCAGTTGGACATGATAAGAGCAGCAACCACAAGGAAGACATAACCAGCGACAGTCTGCGTAGCAATATTGAAGCCCAACCACTGATAAATCTCTGTAGTATAATTTGCGCAAGTCACAATATTGAACAAAAACCCACGTGGAATTTGATATCCCCCACTTCCATCAGGGCCACGCAGATTGCTGAGCAAGATGTGGCAATAGAAGTTTGAGATTTGACAGATAATCCCAAAACCGAATCCAATCTTCATTTGCAGGTCGCTAACAGGGGTGTAAAGTGGATGGTTCACATAGTAAGCTATGAAAGCGCCAAAGGTCCAATAGTATGCACAGTTACGGAACACATTGGAGAGTGGCGAGGTCGCGTGGCTGAACCGATGCACAAAAAATGTTTCCATAATGCGTTTAAAGTAATGGAAACACCAGTAGTACATTGCATAGGTTTGGACAGGGTGGATGACACGCTCTCCTTTGTAACCAAAGTATTTATACACCGGAAGGTAGTAAAAGAGAGGATACATAATCAGAGGACCCAAGTATTCCCAGAAGAAGAGTGTACGATATGAAACTTGTGGACCAAGGTCCTTGAACACTACAGTCAAGTTATCCGAGCTTCCACCGCAATAATCTTTGAGACTCTTCTTGGAGCTGAGGACAACAGGCCTCTCTTTCGATCCCGGTTGGACAGGGAGGGTAAGCCTTTGTCTTTCAGGATAGAATTTTTTGGCTGTTGATTTTACAGCGTCATAAAATCACATTAGTCAATCAAACACATACAGGTCTAGGTTGACATGGAACTGATGAAGACACAAAGTTCTCTTTTTTTCTGTTACACTTTAAATTAATCATTTAATTGTTTATTTTTGGAGGTGAACAAAATTAGAAAGCATTTACAATTAAATTCAGCAATGAAAACTTCAAAATCTACTAACGTATAAAACCCAACAGGTCTATAACTAACATCTGAGCCACACACACTTAGGCTATGTTTGGTAAGAGGAAAGAAAATAGGAAGGAAATAAAGGCACATGATCTAGGTGAGGACAATAGCAAGGAAGGAGAGGACCTTTTTGGTAATGTGTTTAGTATTGATTCCCTCCTCTAATTGCTCCATATTTAGAGCAATTAAAATGGGGGTTAATCCATTCCCTCATCTTTTTCTCCAACCAAAAAACAATGGGTCCCAAAATCCTTCCACTAATCCCCTCACCCCTCTCCCTCCTTACACTTTTCCCTCCTACCAAACAAGCTCTTAAGTTCTAAGGTTTGCAAGAGAACCAAGGCATTTGCTACTTTTAAAGTTCCCAAACTTCTGATGTAAGGATTCGCAATGCACACTTACCAACGGTAATGTGTTATTTCATTTTTTTTTTTTTTTGCCAAGCATGAAACAAACATACCAATACATGGCAGACGTCACTATAATATGAAAATCTACTTGTCAACAAAGTACCAATACGGCAGATGCGTTCAAATATTGAACCACACAAGGCTACATTAAAGTTGGAAACAAGTAAAAACCTGAAATACAAACAATTTTCGCTTATTTCCTTTTAGAAGCTATAAATCTCACGTTTAAAAGAGTATGCACCTAACATGCAAACACATAGGAAAAACCAATCATATATTGTTGCTAATCCTGAAAGATATGTTTATCAAGAGATTCAAATCATATTGTATTCATATGATGGTTCATGGTTTTGAACAGATATTCAAATTTTTAGTAAAGAAAGCACTGTAGCAAAAAGGTTTGAACTACGGTTCAAATTGCGAACCAAACGTAGCGCAAGACTCAGAAACGGTTCAATCCATTCATAGAATTAAAAGTTGAGCAACAAAATAGGCATATATCCACAACTTACTTCGCTGATGGATGGCCTCCTGCAGATCAGCCACTGTGGCCTGCAAATCAAAATACCAAATACTTTAACACAATAATAACAATAACCCAATGAGCTCCAATCCATAGAGTTTAAACAAATTCCACACGAGGACAAAATTCCAAGTCTTTAATCACTTTTGTCTACTAATGTTTTGACCATTTCCGAAGAAACCCAATAGAACAAATGATAGAACAGAACCAATTTTTTTACCCTTTTTCTCCATTTTCTCAAGAACCAAACAGAGATGCTTGTCCACAAAATCAGAACGAGAGAAAAGAAAAACGTACAGAGTCATCGAGATGAATGCCACCCTTGACGATTTCTTTGCCGCTTCGAGAGACTACGCTCACCTTCATCTTCAAAGACCACGCAAACTAAACAGACACACCCAATTCACCAAGTTTCAGCAAAACGATGAAAACCCTTTTATTTTCCAAGCAATTTTATGCAAGATCCATAAACAAAAACAGAGTAAATTGTGAAGCAGAAATGGGAAAGAGCACGAGATCCGAAATGGGTAGGATTCAGTTGACACTGAAAGATGCAATATTTGGGCAGAGTAGGAATTGGTTCGGAAGATGGCAAGTGAAAAATTAATGGCTTACAGTTGGGGTAGGAGAGCTAACAATCTACGCTGATAAACGACACTTTGCTCTTTAATAATTCTTTCATTCATTTAAGGCTGTTCTTTTTTTTTTTTTTTTTTTTTTTTTTTGGTTTTTGGTGGGCTAGGTTTCTTCCTAGTTATTACAATCAGTACACGTAAGCAATCCGAGACCGTTAGATCGGTGACCCGTTTAGTACAAGTGGGCCCATGTCACGCGTTCCATAGATATTATCGCCAAAAAAATCTGTCAAGTCTTTGCTGATTTCTTGACTTCATTCTCAAAAGAATCCGAGGGGGGAAAAAAGAAATCAGCACTCAAAATAAGGATGAACAGGAGGGCGGGTTTTTAAAAATTTGAAAGAATAGGTTTGAACTAAAATTTTGTTTGGTATTATTTTTAAAATAAGTAAAAATATTTTTATTTTTAAAAATAAATTTTTAAAAAAAATTATACTAAGAGTGTTTTTAAAATTTTTACCTCAAAAAATATAAAAAATATTTCTAAAAATTTTAAGAATAAAAATAAACGAAGCCTTAGTTATTATACTATAAAACTTTCATATATTATAATGATTAAAAAATAAGTTACAATGTAAAGCTCATATGCTATAGTTTTTAGTACAAAAGTTTTAGTTTTAACCACACTTCTTATACGCCCTATAAGAGTTATAGTTCAAACCGAAACTCGCCTTTAGACCATTTAAAAAAATCCACTTCAAACTAAAGTTTGTAGTTTAAACCATTTTGTCATTGAAATTAACATTTTTAACAACCAATTTCGAAGTTGGTTCAAACTATAGTTTACGATTTTTCCTTGATTGGCAATTGTGTTTCCATCACTTTTTCTGTTATTATAATGTAAAGTTTTCACATGCTACAGTAACAATAAAAAAAATCGTTACAATGTAAAGTTTTCAAATGCTGCATTAAAAACAATTTTAACTAACGATTCTAACTATTTTATCAAACAGCCTAAACCAATATGTGGTTTTAAGTTTGTGGTTTAAACCATTATTGTCAACTTGGATAATTATTACTAGATTGTGAGGGCAACCACAAAAGAAGAATTGAGGCGGTGTTTTGTTGCTATCAATTAAAATGAGAAATTGTACCAAGAAAAATGTTGATGCAGCTACTTCAATTGCGCTATTTTCCAGTTTGGCCCTTACGTCGTTTTATGTTGGGTAAATCGTTTATTGTTGTTTATTACTTATTAGCTTGGGTCTTGTCACTGTCGTTTGGTCGTTTGGCCTTATGGCTGTCGTTTCTTTTAGTTTGCGTTCTATGTTTTTTAATGTTGTGTTTTAGTCTTGGCCATTTGGGGGATATCGGATGTGATGTTTTGGGGTGAGCTGATCCTGAGAAGGGAATAGATTGGATGGTATCCATTTAAGCTGAGCTTGTTGCTTGAGAAATAAATCCCTCTCTGTTTGTTATGGACCTTCCAACCACAGGAGCTTCCTTCATTCCAACTGTAGACTCCTCCAGTCAATTACAAAATTATTGAAATGGTTCAAGGCAAAACGACAATTGTTTGTTTTCTTGAGGACAAACGACAATTGGGTTTTACGCACACAAACAGTCTATTGATTGAGGCCACACATGGTCAATTACGTGGCTAGTTAGCGTTCATTTCCTTCTAATAATTAATGCCATGCCGATCCTCAGTCACATCGTTGGAAGAAAGTTTGAGCCCAATCGATGGAGTTGAAAGAACTAGACTCAATTGGATTATAAGAATAAGCTCAATTTTATGCAAAAACCACAATAGGCCCAATGTTGTGCAATTTATTAATTATGGGTGGCAGTTTATGTCATGTTTTAGCCGTTTCTTTTTTATTTTCTAGTTAACCCGAGCACGACTTGTGACACAAATTTTTTTTGAAATCCGCAAAACGGACACAATATGACTACTTTAAGTATTAACAAGACACAAACTTGAAATTGACCCTGACATAAAATTGACACACGAATCTAAATTTGACACAAGAAAATTCTATACTTTTATTGGAGTTCTTCTTTTTTTTACCTATTAAAAGCCATTACATACTTGAAGATGATAACAACCACAAAAATTAAGCAAATAAAAGCATATAATTATGAGAACAACTATTATAAGATCCCAAGTTCATAACAAACTTTAAAATATATGAGATAAAATATAGTTTTAAAATCTTTTTCAGGGGTCATAAGTCGTGTTCATGTTACGCTGATTTAACCTTAAATTTACTTGTTTCTTTTCATGTCGGTTTCAAGTTGACCTGAACTTGATTGGACCCCTTTTTCACCAACCTAACACATGAAATTCGTGCTGTTTTAGAGTCGTGTTGTTGTAATATAACCCATATTATTGGCCCTCCTATTGACCGTGTAAGCGTTCTTAAAGTTCATAGCATGAAAACATCTTGAAAAGAAATATATCTTAAAAAACAAAGGCAAAAAATCCTTGCTGCTGCACCAATTTATTGGTAGTACTCGTGTGCATTAGTCTTTGTCCACATTTACCAAGCGATACGCTTATCAATGCTCTTGTTTATAACCTTTTTTATTTTCAAATGTCTAAGTATAATGAACTCACCCTTCCTAACTAATATGACATGAGCAGAAACTGCCTTGAAAGAGAGGGATAGCTTTTGCCCTTGCTAAACTAATTACATCCAGAGGGTATTCCTATCGTACACAGAAAAAGGTTCCCCTCAAGTTCAACCAAGAAAAAAATAGGCGTTCCATTTTTTATTTTTAATTTAGGAATGAGTAGATTTACCCATCGTAATATAGTCAAATAAGTAAATACCACTAGACCATGCCTGCGACTAAGGTTCTATTAAAACTCATGTAATTCACACTTTGACCCTATTTTTTCCCCTAATGTTCTTATGCTTATGCTTGGTATGTGTATGTAAGAAGCAACCCCACTGAAGCTAGTTGGCTGATGGACATGCTCCTACTTTGAGATTGCTTTTAAAGCTCCTAAAAATACTTTGCAGAAAAAACCATACAATTATAATGTTTAGTAAAAGCTTACAAAAGCACTTTGTATAAAACCTAATGCACTTTTTAAGATATTTGGAGAAGCTAAAAATTATAGCTTTTAGACTTGGTTTTTGCTTTTGCTTGTAACAAGATCGACGCTTCCCTTAAAAGCGCATCAATCCCAACCCGTGCCCGTGCAATGGTCTTCTACGCTATCATCATAGATCGATACTTCGTCTAATTTTATTTTATTTGTGCAGCGTTCATGATCTTTATCTTATCAATCTTATAACCGTGTTCATCCACTCTGCGTGACAAAAAACGAAAACACCCGCCTTGTCACTTGGCAAATCAGAGTTCGTATTTTGTACAGAAAAGAAACTTTACCCTGAAGTTGACTGAAAATAAAAATTCTTACATTAGTTGAATCAGTGGCTGTGGCAAAAGAAATGATATTGAAGGCCACTAGGCCAGTATATATTTATTAATTATATGCAAAAAAATTTAGCCGTGTGCTCATATTGTCTCTCTAAGCAAACATTGTAGTTAACTGCGAGTACAGAAATCATATGGCAAAAATCTTGTGCGTGTATAGCCATTTTATCCCAAAATAATCAATCATTTATCCCTTCGAACCTAAAACACTGTAACAATTAAAATTATGAGAGAAAATACTGTAGCAAGACCAGTTTGAACTAACATTTTTTAGTTCGAACTAGGTTTCCAAACAAGCTTATCTTTTCTCAATTTGCAAAGTGAAAAACATAAGTAATACATGAAACAACCATTCTACATTGAGAAGTGAGAACAGATGTAATCACAATAATAAAAATACAGTTAATCAAAACGTGCAGATCCATCAGTTGACTTAAAAGCTATAGGCAAACCAGGTATAATTTACTAAAAGTACCTCATTTTTCAGAAACTTCCATTGGAGATGTAGTCTTGAGCTGGTATGTTCTCTGTTTTAACACCAAGCGTGCAAGTAAGATGCCAAAAAGAAAAACGTTTATGTTGCAAGACATAATAAAAAGAGGCAAATAGCGAAAAGTTAATAAATATCACCGCAAGCCTTGCTTGAAGCAGTAGAACAATAATATGGTGCCTTTGAGCAGGTTGGCCTCGGGCATATACCATGTCTCCTTTTTCACAACAACAAGCAAGTGGCAGCTTTTCCATTGTCCAATGCTTTCTATGACCAAATAAGAAATCAAAACTAGAGGCAAGCAAATATAGAGACACAACTCTACATGACTGCATCTACTTTTATGTCTTTATCAAACATTATGTCCTGATGTTTGCTTGATATTTTTTAATCCAGTACCCACCATTAAAGGAACCGAAAAACAAAAGATAAGATATGCTTTACAAGAAAAAGGAAAAAGGACAAACAACCATCCAGGAACCAAAATCTCAATTCTCATTTCTTGCGTTTTACGACACAATAAATTTTAACAGTGCGAGATAAAAATTAAACATCCTGAAAAGGAAAGGCCAAAAGGGAACCTATTGTCCCACAATGTATACATAATTTTCTTTGAACTGCGTGGCCCAAGGTCCTCATTTCAGCCAAAATGTTCAACTCCATGAAACAAACAACAAACCACGGCATATGATGCATAAACAATTGTCATCCCAGGAAGAGTGGAGTTTCCCGGGTAAGACCTTGGTTTGTGCCGTGGGAACAGAAGCAAACATTTGATTTCCGTACCCGCTGCTGCTATGGAGTTGGATATAATCCATCAACCTTTAGGTTGTTTTGGGAAATGTAGAGATTAAAGACCAAATCCAGAAAGCCTAATCCTTTGATCTATACGAACCATTGAATCTAAAATAACAAAATAGTTCAGGAACAAGAATTGAAGACCATAAATAATCTTTTTATTCTCCAATGAAATGGGTGTGAGCTCTACCAATGATTCTTCGAAATTCCAAACCCCCCTTTGTTCTCTGTACCTATATGAATTGTCAATTCATAGTGCTAGTAAGTCCTCGGTGTGATATTGCAAATAACTTATTTCGGCCTTTCTGAGCATAAATATGTACTCCAGAACCACATAAAACCCCCATATCAAGTAATGGCTTTAAAATGATACAAACTACAAACTCAAACTTTTTGGGTTCAAATTCATTTCCCAAATGGCTTACAAACGTTAACACATCCCAGAAAATGTGAATCAACTTTCACTTTTATGCGAAAACTAACACATGAATGGAAAGAAAACAAAGGATGGAGCGGATGTATAAAAACTTACCTTGTCAGGACTGAGGGACGAGACTTCTTGGACCCTAAATAACATTAGATCTACCAAGCAGCAGCTTCTAAAACCTTATTATGCAAACACACAAACTAGAACTATGGAGGTCAATAGAAACCCCAATCTTCCAAGTTCCAACCATGTTTTTCCCCCTTGTCTTTAAAAATTATCAGTTCAGAATGCATGGAAACAAATGGCATCACTAAAAACTCAGCAACCCTTATCATGAATTCTTAGTCAAAAGCTACACAACTAGGCCACAACAACAACACAAAAGCTATCATTCAATATGTTAAGAGAGTAAGAGACATAAATAATGCCTAATACGCAACAATACAACTGGATAAACACAATGTTTAAAATGCTTCATCATTCCTTCTATTGAATAAGCTTGCAAAGGGATTGATTTTGAAAACATCATACAATTTCACATTTCTGGTCAAAAAAGAGGAAAAGATGTTCATTATCAATCAAACTCATTGGACAATTTTACAGATATCCTCATATTCAACAGCCTTAAGCACTCTACCGTCATAAACACCCTTCTCTATCTGCACTTTGGCGCAAAACTTATCAGTATCCACCGCCAACAGCCTCGCATTTGAACCGCGATACGCGCCGTTCACAATCCTAACGAGGCCTCCAATCTGCGGAATCACAGTCTCCAGCTCTTCCTGATCAATCCTCAACACATGCTTACTATCAAGCATCTCAATTTCCCCAACATACTTGTCAATCACCTTCCTCACAACCCCTTTTTGCTTGTAATACCCCTTCTCAGCCAATGCCTTACTCAAAATCTTAACAATTATGCCCTCACAAAGCCAATAATCCTTTCTATTAATCTTGTCCTTCTTCTTCTCCTCTTCCCTCATCAATTCCTCCAATGCCGATTTACTACTATTACCACTACTCCCTTCGGCTTTTCTCTTCACCCCTCTGTCACTCTCTGGCTCATCGAACACCAATTTCGCTCCCTCCAGCTTCTCCTTCGACGCGATCTTTGACGAATTCGCCAGTGCAAAACCGACCTTAACTCCAATCTCCAGCTTCAGTTCCCTCGCCGCGGCGTCGATCTCTGGCTCTTGATTCTGCTCCGGAGGCAGCAATTGCTCGGCCCGCTCGATCTGCTTCCGAATCTCCCTCTCCTGCTTCTCCTCCTCGGCCAAATCGGCTTTAATCCTCTTGTTCTTCATCCTCTCTTTAAACAGCGTCTCGGAATCGCGGTCGATGTAGGTGATGAACCACCCCTTGGGGGTCTCCTCGACCTTGCACTTGCCGGTGCGGCCGAGGTACTTGACGAACTCGGTGAGGGTGGCCCACTCGGTGGCGTTCATGTGGACGTGGTGGCGGTCGTTGATGTACTCGTTGTAGACGACGGTGGCGGCAACACGGCTGAAGCGGTGGCTGCGCTTCATGTGCTCGAGGAAGCTGTTCTCGAACTCCTCGGAGTAGCCGTCGACGATCCGGGTCGGGTTCTGGCCGAAGACCTGCATCTGGCGCTGGTGGCTCTCGCTCATGCAGTGGCACTTGAAGCCGTTCTCGTCGCGGCACTGCTTCTGGCACATCTGGCAGTACCAGCGAAGCTTCTGGAGGCCCTTCGCCTTGATCCGGTTCGCGATTGCTTTGGGGGTTAGGAAGTCGTTCTTCCCCATTAAAGGATTTGGGTGATTGGAGGGGATTGGAGAATTGGATTGATTGAAAAATGAGGAAATTTGATTGCAAAATTAAGGGGAAATCGAAAACCCTAACTCAGAGATAGGGGAGAAAAGGGAAGAAGACGACTCCAGAGACCTGCGTTTGACAGGAAGGATGTTTTGGATTGAATTGTCGTTTGATACGGTCATCCGGCGATTATGAATCAATCGCGTTGGAATCAATCGCGTTGACAGATAGGGATCTTGTCGTTTTTTCTTTTTTTCTTTGGCTTAAACTCGTCAACGGTGTCGTTTCTGTACCCTTGTATCGTGTCAAGTTGCTGTCGTTTACAACACGTCTTGTCGTTCAATAAATTTCGTCTTTTGGTCGACAGGGTGTCGTTTAAATCCTAAATTCGTTCATGCAGAAGACTAAAGATTGTGAATTCTCCTATTGTTTAGTTGAAATACCTTTTTGCCTCTAATCATACGAGAGTTATTTACCTTTTTCAATAATGTATTTTAGGTTTATTTAAATAATATGCATTGAGATTTTGATTTTATTAAATTTATACCTTGAAGTTAGATTTAATATATAAATTTACACTTTTGTCTAATCAATCTTCAATTTTAATATAAGAAATTGCACAATATACCCTCAAATTAAAAAGAAGATAACTTTAAAAACTTAAAAAACTTTATATTAAGGTTTTTGCCTTCAAAAATATATATAATACCTTCAAAAATAGGTGTTTTGTGGGTTTTATTTTTGTTTTTTTTTATTTTTTCAAAGTTTTAATTTTATTATTTTTTTACTAAAGGATAGTTTGGTCATTTTAAAAGTTAAAATCATCTATTGAACCAAATGTAAGGTTTTTAAGACATCCCATTATATACAAATATCTATAAACTATCAAAGCAGTCTTAAAGTATGCTTGATAAGCAAAATTTTAAGAAATACATCAATATATAGAGAGTATTTATGAAGCAAGTTTCAACATCAAAGTTCAAATTGTTAGAGCATTAAGCTCTCACATTTACTTTTATTTTCAAGTTTTAATTTAGTTTCCAAACACTCACGCCATTTCTCAATGAAATTTTCTTTGAGACCTTTGTGTTTTGGATATTATTTTTTAAAAAATCAGAATATATTTATAACTCAATATCTTTTTTTACCTTTTTGCTCCGAATTTTTTTTTAGGTAATGAATTTTTAAGAGAATGTTAAGCACCAATTATTAAAATATATATATATATATATATATATATATATATATTTTACCGTCGTTTATAAATTACCACACATGTTGTGGTCCGGTAGATATATTTGTGGTTGAGATCTTATTTTAATTCCTTTATAGTCTATTCAATTCATGGAAGTCTTTCAGGCAAGGAATCATTTCCGTTTGGTAAAGGGGATTAGAGTTATGATGATTTGGATCTTTTTGATCAAAGTATTGTGATTTAAATTGTAATTTGAGTTAGTGTTTGGTTGTGAGAGTTTTTAAATTAGAGTTAGGTAGAAAATCCAAGTACGTGTTTGGTAATTTTTTGAATCTTGATTTAAGTTATGAATATATGCTTGTTTTATTTAAGATTTGGATTAGGATTTTTTTTTGTCCCTTTTGTCAAAATTAAAAAAATTTAGTAGGGAAATTGCACATTTTTACAAAAGTGCATAAATTATCAAATTAACTTATTTTCATTTTATTGAATGCAATGAGAAATCCATGCTTGATGCACATTAACACAATTTATTGCGCAAAAACGATAAACCCTCAACAGTAACAATTTTGAATGCAGCAGGGCACAGGAGATTGAAATCCCATCAATTGCACTGTAGCTCAGAGATTGAAGTCCCAAGAAAACAAAGAGGAGGAACTCCAAAAGCAATTACTGGAAGGACCTAAAAAGGGATTCAGATGGGGTGCAAAGCCACTCACCAAACATGAACTTTATGGGCTAATAATACTAAAGTTTGATTTTGAGTACAAAGAGTTACTTTAGCCCTCTAACCAAACAGAACTTGAATTTAAATAATCTATCCAGCCAAAATAGAATGGCTTTCGAACCACTTTTTTTTCAACTTAGATTGAACTAAATAATTGAATGCCTCTTTAAAAATAAAAAAATAACAATAAAATGTCAGCTTGTTTGGAAGATTTGGCATGGATGAAGATAACTATAATACATTTGCTAACATATGAAGTGAAAAAAAGTATATTGGAGTTGAAAGGTTTATTATCAATTAGGGCGGAAGCATCTTTGCTTCCGTTGACATATATTTTAAGTTTAATAACTGTAACATGTAGAGATTTACACTGTAGTCATATATATATATATATATATTGCTTTTTATTATAACTGCTAAGAGTTTTACACTATTTACAGTTATGACTAATGGGTTAGAACCGAGCATCCAATTTATTAGAGGCGGATGGTATTTAGAAGAATTTACATTGGAGGCATGGAGCATCTTGAGGAGCGAAAGATATAATTTTTGTAGAGCTCGATTTTATTTTCTTTGTAAGTTATCTGCACATTTATTGAAAATGATCAATTTTAGTATGTTTACCATATCTATAGTTGTAATGTTTGTTTCAACTGAATAAATTCTTCCCTATTCCTTTTTTTAGCGAGTGCTAATTTTTTTATTAAGACTAGTTTGGGGGTGTGCCCAACGGCACTTGTGTTGTATGTAGTGTTCTCTTTTTTTCTTTTCTTTTTTTTTTTTTTTGAATAGGGGTTGAGAATTTAGTATATTAATTAAGAAGAAAAAAAAACTTCCTAAGAGAAATGTATTTAAAATATATTTACAAATATAAAAATGTAGATGCTCTTTATGTGAATAAAAGTATAAAAATAAAAACCCAGAGTACCTAATTTGTCATTAAAAATCAAAATTTCTATTACTCATTTATACTCCTACGTTTAAATATAACTGCATAATTTATTAAAAACCAATATCATACTGTTAATTAATGAATACTTGTAAATCCAACTCCAAATACGAATAAATAATAATGACTTAAATGAGAATGTGATCACTTAGATGCTTCTAGTAATAACACAACATTAGAACTTAGAAAAATAAAAAAAATTAATAATTAAATAAAAAATGTGAAAATACCGACAACAAAATGCAATTAATCAAATCAATATCTAAGATAAAAAACTTAAAATTTAATTTTGCATATTGAGGGAAAGGGTATGATTATAAGAATCATATGGGACCAAAACAACATCAATAAAACTAATGAAGCGAGAAATCGTGGAAATGATGGGGTGATGATGACTGTGCTTGCATATTTGGTTGAGAGAAAAAAAAGGTACAACTGAAGAGTAAATTGAATTGTAAACAAGAAATTTAAACAGTTGAAAAAGTATGTTGTGAAACGTTTAAAAAAACTGCATGTAGACTGTCTGAGTATTTCATACAAATCAAGTAAAAAGAGAATTAATAGACCTTAATCATTAAATTAAAATAAACTTTAGTAATTTTATATGCCTTAGTACCTACAAATATCGTCTAAACGCTGTTATAATATGATTGTAAACTAATCGTCATTTTAGATTAAAAAAGTTATATAACCTATTGCGTGTGAAGGACAAAAAAAAAAAAAAAAAAAAAAAAAACTGGAATTAAATATTTGTTATAGTGGTCTTTGCACGTGTATATATATTAACAAGATGTGAAAAATGTTTATTACATAAAATTAAGATACAAGCAAGTGAAAATGATTGAAGTAAAAAGCATGTGCAGAGAGTTGAAGTAACAATGTTTGAATTGTTTGAGATGTAATAGCATACATAAGCCACGTAGAAAAATCTTGATCATTGGATTGAAAGTGAAAAAAGAATTGGTTAATATATGAACCATGAGATTAAATTTTGAAGAAACAAAATCCACCCAACCCCATTCTCCCTTCTATATATAATTGTAGAAGATTTTTTTTTTTTTTTTGAATAAGACATTTTCTTTGAAACTAAATCAAGTACAAATATAGTCGTATGAGACCATCCATTGTAAAAGGATCTGACCTCAAATACTGATTGGATTCACCAATGAAGACGAATGAAGTATGAGGACTAAATTTAATTATGGAGATCCAGAGGGGAAAAGTCTACTTGACAAATACAATAGAGCATAACAAAGACTTGTTTTGAAAATTCCCTTCTTGCCGAGGAAACGTACGACATGGTTTAGATTATGAATCTAATCGGATACCTATACAGCCTGACAAGCAAATTAAAATCAGAGGTAAGGAGACCACCTATGTTATTACAATGACAAACCAATAAAACACAAAAAAATAACCTATTTTTAAATGACAAAAATACTACCGATTTCATTTGATAAACACAAATCATAAAACAAATAGGTAAGACCTAACCATTGATGACGAAGACACCAGTGATAAGCTAGCCACTATTAAATAAGGACGAGGACTTTATGAACTTGTTGAAAAGCTTAGAAATGCCCGATTGGATCTCCGTTGCCCTCCGTTGCCCTTCTTTGTCAACATAAGACAATGGCATCACCATAGCTCCATCTTCCCTTTGAGGCCAAAGGAAAGCGTAAACTCTATCAAAGCCTCTAGTCAGTGGAGCGAGAAGGATCTTCTCTACCAGATCTATTCATTGCGTTATGAGACCACCAACGATAGCCACCAGAGAAAGCCATCCCACCCATGATCAAATCCCCTCCACTAAGCCACGAACATCCCCCAAACCTTAAGTGAATAGCCTTACCATTGGAGAAAATGATGTCACGATTTTTGGCCACATCCTTAAGGGGTCATTAGTTCGGAGAACAGTCGGAAGATGGCACTGGACTTTGACCCTATGACCATCCCAAATAGACTGCACACCTATGCAAAGAAGAAACCCTAGCGGAGATGACGTTCTTTCATTTCTCTAGTATCCCTAACTTATTCAAAATACAACAAATATTCCTCAAATTTAAACTAATAAAAAATAAACTTCAAATTTTTAAAAAAATTTTTAAAACATCCTTTTGGTCAAATTGTTAAAATCATCAAGAATACCCCCAATAATTAACATTTAAGTATTTTTGTAAATATTAAATATTTTAAACATTAAACAAAAACGTTGTAAAACTAAACAAATTTCAAAAACAAAAAACAAAAACTAAAAAATTCACTCTGTTGCCCAGTCTATTTGGCCAAACATATTCCCCTACCCTGTGGTCAATCTGCTCTGACATACAATCTTGCTTCATGCCTTCTAAAATTATTCTTTTAGTTTTGAGTTTACATATATTTAATTTTTTAAATAGTTTTGCAAAGTTTTTGTTTTAAATCTAAATAATGTTTTTAAAATACTTAAATATCCATTAGTGTGTTGACATTTTCAATAATTTGACTGGTCAAATACATTTTTAAACTTTTTAATAAACTAATGGAATCCTTTTTTGATTAGTTTACACTAGAAAATAATTGTAGTATTTTGAATAAACTCATAAGAAACTTTTAGAATTTTCTCTTTTCAAAAATTTAAAAGATCTCAATTTTCTGATTATTTGCTTCTAACCCAGATCATTTCTATATATCATACCCAACTCGGACGAACTTAATAAGCTTACTTTCCTTTTAAGAAACTCATTAGAAATCAAGAGCAAATTTCCGAGGAAAATCTGAAGGAAATAGAAGTGAAACTTCCCAACAGGCAGATACGACTATTCAAACAGTCACACTCACGCCAAGTGGAAACTGAAGCTAAATGCATGATTTGGGACGGCAAGGTCCTTGAATTATGAGTAATTTCTAGTATTTGGACAAAACTTTAATCTTAACTAAAATGGTCACATCAAGTCGGCTAAAATAGTTGCCTTTGTTTCCAAATTCTTTACGGGAAACAATGACATTGAACTTCTTTTTTTTTTTTTTTTTTTTCAAAAAAAGAAAAACATAGAGACATACATAATCTACGGACAGCTTAGTTATAATTTTTCCACATATTACACACATAGGTTATTAGCATTATTAATCCTGAACTTTTATTATAGCTCTAATTTAGTATCTAAATTTTAATTTTGATAAATTAGTCACTAAATTTTTGTTTTATGATTTGACGTTCACATAATAACTTTAATTTTTATGAAAATAGTTATAATATATCAAAAATATTCTCTTCATTATTGTTATAATCCATAAAACACTATAATATTTTCCTAAATATTTTTGTAAAAATTTTCTTTAGTTCGAGTTATCCTATTTAATGGGGTATGTTATAGCCCCATGAGGATGCAAATAATTTTTTATTTCTTTGTTATGTGATAAGAGTGATTGTCTACGCTAAATTTAAAAAATGACTTGTCAATTTTATAAGCAAGGGCTAAAACTGCTAAAAACAAAAGCATGGACTAATTTGTCAAAATAAAAGTTCAAAGGCTAAATTGTCACCATGCTAAGAGTTCAAGGCTAATAGTACCAATTACCCTAAAGACATTTTTTTCCTTTTCTTTTTTTTTTTTCTCTTAATAATATTGAGTAGAGGCTTGATTTAGGATGAGGTTAGTGGGAGCCGTTCTACTTGGAATGGGTTAGTTTTCTTAAGGTTACAATAAAACGTATATAAATGAACATTGTTAAGACTAAGAAAAAACATATTATTTTAAAGAGATTATTTATTTATCAATAAATAAATAAATTATTAATTTATTAGTAAATGAATAATTTATTAATTTAAGAAAAAGTTTCATGTTTTGATTACTTTTGTACATATACCTTTTCTTTTACCAAGATTCATGCATGAGTTATAAATAAAAAAAGATAATGGTATGTGGTCAAAAGTTAATATGTGTACATAGAGAATTTCAAAAGTTATCATGTACATGATTCAAAAAAATTAATTATTTTTAAGTGGATGCATAGAAGCCCAAAATTGATGTGTGTGTACTTGCATTTAACATGAAGGTTAATAAGTATTTGGACATACAATAAATGTATTTTTTAAATTTAATACCATGGGAGATGAAGTGTTTAAAGATGTTTAAAGTACATAGCAGATCATCAACTCTATAGATAGCCATTTTTTTAGACTCCAAATCATTAAAATTATAATATTTTTTCTTCATGGCTTCTCATTTGAAAGGAGTAAAAACATACATTGACCAAAAAGATAAGGAGAGCATTGTGTGAGTATAAAAATGAGCATCTTTCTTCAAGTAAAAAAGATTTGTAACAGTGACTCCAACAAAAGTTTCAACTCTCCATTAGTCAATCATCAATATCAAACACCCTTAAAAGTTCAGTAGAATATTTGTCAAATGAGATGAAAAATACCAATTTTAAAAGGCACAAATTAGTAAAATATCCTGACTTAGAAAAAGTATTGTATGAATGGTTTCTCCAATATCAAGGGAAAGTGAACATGATTGGAGAAATGATCCAAACCAAAGCAAAAGAGTTTCTAAAAAAATGTATAGTCACACTGATATGGAATTTACCTTCTCAAGTGGTTGGCTAGAACGGTTTAAAGCAAGACATAGAAATAAGTCTCATCGAAGATTTGGTGAAAGTGATTCAGTTATCATGGAGAATATTGAAGCTGCTTTGCCAAGTATACAAGCTAAACTAGACCAATTTCATTGTAAAGATATCTACAATATGGGTAAAATAGGTTTATTTTATCATTTGTAAGCATGTCATTCACTTGCTACAAAGCAATTGGAAGGATGCAAGAAGGATAAGGAACGAATTACTGTTATTGCTTGTGGCAATGGTGATGGTTCAGATAAAGTACCACTTTGGATTACTGATGATAAGTATGCTAATCCTAAAATGTTTCAAAAATGATAAGTATTTGTCATTATCGAGCGAACAAGAAAATACGGATGACTGACTGGATTACTTTTTTAAGAGTTTGTTTGTTGGTTTGATAAAGAAGAAATAGTAGACAATTTTGTCAAAAGTTTCTTTTATCTGGCTGGTGCCAAACTGATAGTGTCCGGGGTACTTGAGTTCCTGTTTCCATGTAACATTGATGTATTCGTATTCCATATATTTTATGTGATATAATGAATATCATTTGTGCAAAAATAAATGATTTAACTACTAAAATAAATAATATGCAATGTGTATTTATGTTATTGGTAAAATGAATAAAATAACTACTAATTGTGATAATCATAAAAAAATATTTTTTTAATTGTTGAGACAAATATTAAACCAATTCTATATTCAAAATAGATCTTAGTTGAGTGTTAGATAGATTTTAATTGCACGATGGTTGGATTCTCTGTTATGCTCGGTTTCGTTTGGTATAGTCGAATATGGAAGAGGAGAAAAAGCCTTGGAATAGGGGAACATTGGTGTGGTGTTTGCCATTGATACTCCGACACTCAAGTCAGGGAACTAGTCAAGAAGAGAAAGAGAAGAGGCAGAGTAGGTTAGGAAAAAATACCTGTACTTTTGTAGCGAAGTTAATGCTTCTGTTTATAAAGTTTGACCTGGATCCAGGTGTGAATTGGGTTTGACCCATGATCCGAATATACAGTTATACGAAACCCTTGGGCTAAGTAACAAGTGTCAAAATCCTAGAGGCAGACTTAGGTAGTATTCTGGTCAGACGGATCCTAATCAAACTCCTAGTAGGAAGAATGTGGTTGGAAGGATCCTGGTCGAATGAACCTGGTTGGTCCTATCTAAATAGTTGGTAATAGGAGTGGTCTTAGATGGTTTTTAAATTGTGAAAAACCATCCCACAACAAGAAAAATCTTGATAGTTTAGGGAAAAAAATTAAAAATCTATTTCTTTGTATTATACGCATTAGAAAAACTATTTCTTTTAAACCAACAATTGTGAAGCTAAATCTTCAACTTAAAATAATTTGAAAACATCAATGTTGTAATAATTAGATGAAAATATCAAACATCAACCAATAGTAATCAGATATCAAAATTATGCATATGTCAAATATAGCGTCAAATTTGCTCCTAAGTATAACATATGTCAAATTTAACATAAAAATATATCATTACATTGGAGAGCAATTTTCCTATATAAAATGCTAAAATTTAATATTGACGCACTAATTTAACATGATTTGACATTGTATTAGAGATGCATGCCGTAAAAACAAACTAATGAAAGTGAAATACCATGCTGCAACGGGCAACAATAAAGTTTCTCTGACAGCCAAAGATTCGGCAGTTAAAGTAGATAAAAACCTTCAAATATCCTGGAATGAGAGTCCACCATATAATGCCAATATAGTTTTAGGGGCACAAATTAAAGATTGTGAGACCCTTAAACTGCATATCCTTGTAACTTACAAATGTCGCCAACCACACATTCTTCCATATACAATTGGCAGGGATCTTATTCAACTTGAAAGTGACTTGAGAAATGGACAAAATAACAAACAAGGTCTTCTCTTATTTTCTTTTACGTTTATCGTCTCATGAAGGTCAACATCCTTGTCGTAACTAAATTAATACTACCAGCTGACTCCTCGTTAGAACCTATAATTTTGTATCTTATTGAAATTGTATATACGTGTGTGTGTATATATATATATGTAGTTATTCTACATAGATCATCTTTTTTAAAGTGTGTGGAACCTAATTTAACGTCTTACCGATTTATCATCATATGTAGAGGATTACGATGATTGACCTTGAGAAGGAATGCTGCAGCGTAAGAGTCTAAAGATAGATCTCTCAGGTGGAAAAGCGTCAAGTGTTACGGCGCTCTCTAGGCAGGGCCGTGTTGCCCAATTGATTCACTGCCCAATTATGAATCAATTTTAATTTTGAAAATTGACCTCTTTTTTTGTGTAATCTTATAAATAGAAGAAACTAGTAGTTATTTGTGTTACTCAAAAAATATATATAAAGAAAAAAAAATATAAAGAAAGAATGTGCACAATTTCTCTTGTAAACTTTTTTTTTCATTATATAGGAAATTTTTGCAGCAGCTAAAAATAGATGTAACTCTCACGTTGAAGATTATAAATTTTATGTGTGTTGTTCTATTTATTTTCGTTTCATACGATTTTGTAATTGATAGACCTCTAACTCTCAACAGTCTCTTTATGAGATTTCGAATTTTCGTTCTAATTAAAGGCTACTAATGGTGATGGTCAAATAATTGGTTTATGTACTGTTCTGAGCAATTTCGTGATGATGTATAAGAAAAGAATTAAAGGGAAAAAAAAAGGCAGATGGGAAAAGACCGATCGGATTAACGAGTTCACGGTGATGTATTTTTCATGAGGTGAACTAATATGCTGACACATGAACTTTTAATACATTGATGGCACGTCGATGGGACCGCTTATTCTCTGCCCTATCAAAGAAATGTTCAACCGAATTGGTAGTGCAACGACTAGGAGACTCGTGTCGGAGGAGTTTTGAGCGCGAGCTACCACCCATGCAGCGGCAGGGACCCCCACCCATGGAGAGGGATTGCATCCATTTTCTTCAGAGATGCCACAAGTGCCACAGCTCCTTCTTCTTCACGGCGGACCAGCCATCAAATTAAATTTCAAAAGAACGTTTAACACTAATTAACATGCCAAATGAAAACACTAACATCTTCTTTGAAGCCTTCCAATATCCATACAAATTGTCCGAGCTAGGATATAGTAATTTTTAAGCTTGGAACCGATTCTCAAAATTTTGTCCGATGAAAATAAAGAGCCAACAAATCTTAATAACATCATCAAATTAATATTTTTATGACGATTAGTCGATTATCGACTACAGTTTCTTTGGGAGAGCATACGAGGAGAGGACCGATAATGCCGAAGAGCAGAGGAAGCCCAGAAGTAGCAACCCTGCTGATGTATATGACTTGTTGAAGTAAGACCTTTGATAATCAGCATAGTCTGAACCAACAAGTTTTTCTATTTCCCTCGTCGTGAGAAATCCCGCGACAGCACCTGTGGCTAATAGATTTGTTATCACCTGCATTCCGTGTGATCAAAATGTTACCATCTGAAATCACAAGTCTTTTTGCAGGTGTTCATGGAAGACAGAAAGGACGATGCACTCTTTTTCTCGCGTATTAAATTTGCGTAGTAATTTCTGATTGGTTGAAAAATCTACGTACCTTATCTCCAAAGAAGTCAAGTAGGGCATTGGCGATGCTTATTTCTTTCTTCATTCTACGAATGACGAAGACAGTTTGCACTATTTGATAGCCAATTCCAAAGATAACTGTTGCAACCATGTACCTGCATTAAATTCCAAAGAAATCAGACGGTAAACAAAACGAAACAAGTTGATCAAACGGCGAATATTGCATTAATTTCCAAGAAATTAGTGAATATTCTTTCTTATATACTAAATATATACTATCATGATGATCAATAAAAATGGGATTTTTTTGAGGTGTTTTGTTAGCTTACTTGAATCCAACGACATCATAAAAGTGGACTTTTTTGGTGTGGTTGTCTGTATATCGTATTGGCAAGATATTGGTGAGAAGCATTACAACGGAGATCAACGGAAAAACAGTTGTAGTGATCCTCAACGCAATATTGGCGATCCTCCTTTCCCTGGACCAAAACGTTTGTTCCATTTTCTCTCTTTCCTTATCTAGTATCCCCTTAATTATTTATGCCCATGTGTATGCTATAAAATGAGCGACATTTGGAACTTTTTATAGCAACGTACTAGGGGAAAAAAAAAATATTTAGAAGTATCTAGTTCCTTGTACAGAATTGGCGTCCTGAATTCGCACCATTTTTCGGCTGCATTTTCTATCCTGCAAGACAGTGACAGGAAAAAAAGACAACCTATAACAAACGGCGCTTGTATTTCGGTTTTGCTCGCTACGTCAAACCGATGTGATTTTGTACAATGAAGCTTCTGCCGGCCCAATGTTGTCTCCCTTGTAATAATAAACTGTTATTTTTGTCTTCGCTTCTAAAGAATCGGAAAAATCAAGGTTCAAGATTGAACTTTCTTGTGGATGTTGATTAGACAATTAATCATGGTTATTTTTAAAGTTTTTGTAAGTTTCTGCAATAATAAATTTAAATTTCTAACTTCTTTTTCTTATACTGAAATATGAAGCTAGTTAACCTCTCCATCGATCAGAAGCAGAAGCCTAAGCTTTTTTCTTATCTTGAAATTTGAAGCTAGTTAGTATTTTTTCTTATTAGGCCTATGGGCAACACGAAATAAACAGGCAGAAAAAGCTTATAAAATTCAATGTAAAATAGAATTGTAAATAGGCAAAGACCAATTAAATCTTCTGCCATTAAAAAAAATGAGAAAATCTCTCCAAAGGAAAAAAAAAAAAGTATTTAATCTCTGTTAGAGCAACAATTGAACGTGTATAAAACTTTGGCTGACATCTTCAATAGCATACATGAATGGACAAACATTGGATGCCACCATAAATGTAACTAGCATGCACTTGTTATATTTACGTAACTTGAAACCCATTTTACAACAACCATGAAGAAACATTGGCGGCTTTTCTTGCCAAAAAAGGCGTCTCTCCATTCCTTAATGGCATACCAAATGGCACGATTAGTTAATGTATTTAGGATCTTATTTTTTTTTTAATAAAAGACTTCAAACACAATTTTTAGGATTGGAAGAGGTGGTATTATTTGTTCTACTCAATTCTTTAGGATTCTTTTTTTTTTTTTTATCGCCAGTTTTTGCCTCCAGCTGGGATGCCCTAAATGAACCTTCAATCTAGTTTAATTATTTATAATAAGTACGGAGAAGGAGGGAATTAGACCATTATTAACTAAGAATAAAAATAAACAGACCAAAAAATTTTAATAGGTAATAAATAGCCTATTTAATTTTAGATTTGTATTAATTAATTGACATAATGATTAAAATATCCAATTTCAAAACCCTAGCCAACCCCTTCCTGTTTCTCTCATTCCCTAGCAGTTCCTCTGTCCTGGAGTACTCCTGCCACCGCCCAGCTTTGCCTCTACTGTAGCAACACCAATAGAACACTTGTCGCAGCCCAACCTCGGCACCAACCACAGAGATCGCAAGCTGCTAAACATAGTTGTAAAGTTGGGAGATCGTGAGTTACGGTCGTCGGCGAACAGCGGTGTCGTTTTGAGCAGTCCTCGTCATTGGAGGAAGCAAGCACTAGAGTCGCAAAGGAAGAAGATTCGTTGCTGGAGTAGAGCAGAGAGCAACTGATGGAGTGGCACGAGGTCTCTATATTGCACGAGGTCTCACAGAGGGAAGCGCCAAAGTCATGTAGATAGGCACTGCCATGGAGGTAAGCACCTGCCGGAATCGCTCGGGGACAACAATGTTGCCAAAGTTGCTATTGGGTCTAGAGAGAAAAAGGAGGGAGAGGAGAGAAAAAAATGGTTTAGGGTGGTTTTTTTTGGAGGAGATAAAGAAGAGGAGGGGTAATATTAGAAATTTAAATGTTTAAAAAGAGCATAAAACTACAAAAATGCTATATAGTTTTTTAAAGGTTCACTATTTACTTACATTAAAATTGAAAAGTGTGTTATTTGGTACATTTTGGTAACCTTAAACATTTAGTTTTAAGCTATACATTAAACTCTTGGTAAAATTATATTGGTTGGGGAATTAGTAATACATTTAAATTTGGGCTCATCATGTAATCGCCAAATAATTAAGCTATAAGATGACAATGTGAGGGGATCTATTCAGCGTCATGACCTAAAAATGTACCTTATCGTTTTCGACCTTGTATTGGTTTTCCTTTGAACTCTACAATGTAATATTATAACAGCAATTTTAACCAAAAAAAAACAAAAAACAAAAAAGAATGAAAGAAAGAAACATAAAAGAGTTTGAAGATATTGGCAGGTTGTTAATTACAAGGCTCTCTCTACTTCGTGATCAACTATAACAGGTTCAACCTTGGATGAGTTCATTTTCTTGGTACGTTCCGAAACGCCGAGGGAACGAGCGCACAAGAAGATGACAAATGTCGCGAAAGGGCAAACAAAGGCAAGGAGAAGGAGGTAGGCTGATGCATACGACTTGTGAAAATAACCCTCGTACAAACTCGCCTCGTCATGAAGCCAATTGCAAAGCCATTTTTTACGTCACGCTCCAGAGAATGGGAGGTAACGTGGCGGTTTAATTAGTTAATTAAGTATAAATTTTAATTAAACATAGATTAAAGAAATTAATTAGTTATGAAAAATGCGATAATTTAAATTTTTTTTTAAAAAAACAAATATTTATAATCATTTAACAAATAAGAATAACAAAACAAACAATAGAAAATAATAAAGAGAGTATAAGGAATGCAGGTTGGGTCCCACTGACCAATATCTTGTGCACACACATAGTACTGACAATATTAAACTACGACCACAGTCCAAAATGAAGAGAGAAAATTAAAGTAATACATGCCTTGATTTTATAATTCACATAACCTACTTGGCTTTTCTACTACTCGCATGTCCTGTCAGTCGACTCTTCTCCGATCCTAAGCTGAAATCCACCTAGAGAGGGAAAGGTTTTAAAACAAATAAAACGTAAACGAAAGGCTCAGTAAGACTATATATTTTAGAAAGATTTAATTTTAAACCAAAAATTTCATTATTCAAGAAATTATTTAGAAAATAGACTTGAATAAATGAATAAACAAAATTCAATAAAAATTAATCTTATCAAAACCGTTTATTGGTCGACCAAAAAGAATATCATTTTCTTTTCTTGGGCAAACCATATATATATCACCAACGTAGTGGCCCAGCTGGGTTTTGGGACCTGCCCCCAAAGTCGCACGCTACATGACCCAATCTTTGATATGGCATCATGCCCTTTTATATATTTTTCATAATTATTAAAAATCCTTTTTTACCAAGTATATTCATTTATATTCATTATAAGGTTTATTGTGAAAATCACCTCAATCTACTGTCTATGAAAACAGCTAATGAAATCCCCTTTTCAATCATTCACTGAAAACATTTTGATAAAAATCCTTTTGAGGTCAAAATCTTTTTAAAAACTAGGTTACCAAGGAAAGGGGTAGAAGTCTTACCTCAATTCTTATGCCGGTGTCTCGCACTGTAATCCTATTCTGCTATACATTAGCTCCACAAAACTTCGAACAACCTTAAATATATAATAACTAACTTTATCAGCAGCATCTAGCTTAAGACATCCTACGTTGCTAAACTATTTCATAGTGTCTTAAGGTGCCATTGGTATTTATAAAATCATATTGTAACGTTAAAATCTTAATCGGGGTATAGAACAGTAAAAAATGGTGAAAAATAACAAAATTTCACCATGTCTAGTTTGCCTGCCAGTCTCCTAGGTTCGGCCTGCCAGCAAATCCGGTTCGGTCAGTTGAACTTTTCTAAATTTGGCCTGCCGGACATATGAATTCGGCCTGTCGAACTCATGAATCTAGCCTACCGAACTCTAAGTTTGGCCTGCCTAACTGAGAAATTTTGAAATTTTTTAGGCACGGGTTTCGACCTCCCCGAGCTCAAATCATCATTTCAACATGTTTTTCTTAGTTCTCAAGCATAGAAAACATCTATAGATGATAGAAAAAAATTATAAAACACTTTTAAACTAATCTAAACAAGATTTACACAAACATTTTGAAAAATTTTGAAAATGGAGAAAAATAGAGAAAAATAGAAAATCTTGATTCAAATATGTTTTTCTTCAAACTAAGCTTAAATTCTAGTTGTTTTAAGTTGCCCTAACTTAGATTAAAGGTTTTCTAAGCTTAAATGAACTTAGATTTCAAAATACAAAGAAAATTGAGAAATTTAGAAAAGTTTAGAATTTTGAAATCTAACCTTGAATTTAAGCTTTGATTCGAAGCTGTAGTTGCTTAAACGTGTTCCCAAGTTTTCAATCTACTAAAACTGAAGCTTGAGCTTGATTTGTGAGTCAAAAATTTGAGAGGAAATGAGAGAAAAGGAGAGGCAGAGAGAGAAGGAGAGAGGGACACACGAAAGAAAGAGTGAGGGAGTGAGCTGAGAGTGAGTGAGGGAAAGAGAGGGAAAAGAGAAATAAATAGAAAGGAGAAAAGAGCAGTCTAAGAAAGGAAAACCATGTCCCACACATGGTTTTTCCTAGGTGGGACTTGTTGGTCATTTGTCAAATTGTTTTATTTTTAAAAATTTAAAATAACAATTAAAAATAATTAAGAGTAATTAAAAATTATTAAAATAATCAAAAATATCATTAATTTAGAAATTTCATAAAATGATCAAATTAAGTTTAAAATATTCAACATGGCATACCAATCCACCATTTTATATACTAATATCATTTGATTAATTTTAGGGCGTTACATTTGATCCTCCCTTGTCCATGTAAATCCTGTAATGGTACATAAAACTAACAAAACCGATATACCCTGCATTTCCACAAATACATAGAAGTTTTGGTGCTAATAATACCATTGATAAATTACAAAACATAAATTATGGATCAACTAAGCACTCTTGGGTACTTGTTTAAGAACAAGAAAGAGGAATCTCATGTAAATATCATGGAATAAGTTTTGATTTTATTCATGAAAATTCGATAAAAATTCCATTCGAAAAGAGAAAGTTTGAAACAAATGGGATGTTTTTTGGAAATTTGATGCAGTTACTAATTTATGATCTCGCATGTATAGAATGAAAACTTCATTCTTGAATCTATGAAAATTTTTATGAAAGCCTTTCATTTGTTTAACTTCTGTTTATAACATCCTCGATCTCTACCATATAGAAAAGTTATTAGAAAAGTGTGTTTTATACCCATTCACCATATGAGAAAGCTAAAAAGCAAGGATCACGATTTATCTTCATAAGGCAAAGTGCAAGAACAATTTGCAATCCTGAATACACCATCACAATGATTATTGTGGAAAGCATGTACCTGAAATATTTGAAAGAAATATAAAATATGGTTAATGAATTACGACAATAACATTCGAGAAAAATGTAACTTTTTTCCCCTCTTCACATTCCATAATTTCTTACTTAAAATTTGACTCATCATAAAAGTGGGCAATTTCGACTTTATTTTCTTCACATGGAACTCTCAAAACATTGGTGAAATTGATCACCAACGATGTAGCTACAAAAATGATGGTAGTGACCCTCAAGGAGATGGTGGCGATCCAAGAGCCTCATGAGAAGCCCGTTGAATGTTGTTGATCCATATAATAATGTCTTTTCGAAAATTGGAGTCTTGAAACATATATTTTGAAAATATGCACGAATTGGAAAACTCGAATGCCTTTTTATATCCTCGGCGGCCTCTTGAAATTTGACAATTAATTGACAACAATAACAAACAAGTGTTCCACTTTGTTTTCATATACTAGTTAGTTATATATAATCGAAATCGTGATCATGTATATTATCATCTCTGTTGGACCATATTCGATAGGCAATAAAACAAACTAGCTCCTTGTGGTTACCTAAATTTCTTTTGGCTTTACTATGATCAACCAAAACTTCTATGTAAAATTCATGTGATGTACAAACTATATATTTTGTGTATATGTTATTTTTTGTATGTGTATATGTTAAAAAATAATTACTTTAAAAAACCTATCGATAATAACTGACGTGCAATTGAGCGAGAAATATTATATATATATATATATATATTTATATATATGAGCATCTAATTTGTGGCATTGCTGTTAAAAGCCCAAGGCTTTTCGTCGTATCGTTAATCTATGAAATATTAGCATTGGAATAATTTGGTTTATGGAACATTTTAAGCTAATTAGTCCATGAATTTATTTTTACTCACAATTTCAGTCTAAAAGTCGTGAAAAAAATCGATTTATAATCTTTAACGAAATTAGTCACATGCACGTAACAAGTTATAGCTTGAAATTATGAGAAAAGTACGATTATGTGAGGTCAAAATATATTTTCCTTATTTTCCTTGGTCAAAGTTAGAACATATAGACATGATTTTTGATTGCTTCTTTAAGTTATTAAAGTTTAAAAAAACTACATCAATTTTAGAGTATAAGGACCAAAAAATTTTCATTTCATGATCATAAAAATGGATTTTGGGACTAAGAGGTCTTAAATAAAAGGTTTATGATTAAAAATCATCACAATTACATCGCTAAACATATTAAGGACCAAGGTTTAGCTATAAACCAGCGACAATAATATCATTGTTAAAAGAATCTTCAACAACAATTTTTGGACATTTAGTAAGGACAATTATGGTGACTTAAAACCCTATTTCTTGTAGTGAAATTAAGGGTTTTTGTAGCGTCGAAGCATGTTCTCAATCGACCAATGCAAATGCAATTCAAAAAAAAAAAAAAAAAACTGATTTTTTAATGATCATCATAATGGTCCAATTTTGATTAATATTAGGCTAGCATACGTTAATACCTAATTAATATTGATCTTTTGATAAATGACGTGTGCGTCCATAACGGGGGACGTGTTCTTCCAGCACGGGGTAGATTCTAATCTAAAATTGCTTGCTCATTTTTTCTAACTATTTTTTTTATTATAAAACATATTTCTTTTCTTTTGTTTTCTGGTTTGTTTTTTGTTAAATCAGGTTATAGGGAAGAGTGTAAAAAATCTAAATAATTTGACATTTATGTCGAAATATAACTATCATAGTTGATGATTCAAACTTTTCATTAAAGATAACTGTATTCTTTTAACTAAAATAAACACTATAATTGTAGATCTTAGAGAAATACCAAGATCCATGTAACAAACAAGTGATTACAGTAAACGAAATAGTTTACACATTGAGTAATCAACCAAAGTACTAACAAGAAGGATTCTTTAAATATGCATTCTTTTCAATTGGCGTACATATTTAATTCCACAACACATGAGGTGAGACAAAATCAAGTTTCATAAGAAATTATAAATTTTCAAAACCTTTCAAAATCCTTTCTACCTCTCCGTTGTAGGCTCTCTTGATTGATAAAATAACAAATTTGTTGTCGTCGCGTCGATCATTGCTCACGTAAAATTCCGACAGGTATAAGAACTTTTCATGTGAGAAAAAACCGTGAGGCTTAAAACTGTTATGATTACTTGATCACTTTAAGGTCGTGTTGGCAATTTTTTGCTCAATCCTTAGATTTTCTGGTTTTCTTTAGGCGTTGGCTTAACCTTAATTCTTTCATGTGGTGGCCGTGAAGGCATGAAGTATGTTTGTACTTTTGCTTACCACAACCACATGTGTTACTGAGGCCTTTAGTCCAAGAGTAAGTATGTCGCTCAATTAATTATAGCCTCAAAAACCTATGGTACCGACATAAAACTATAGCCCTTGAGAACATTACATAATACATATGTTCCCTTAGAAGGGTAGTCAAAACAAGATTCACATCCTCTGTCTAACTTTAGTGTCTCAAATGGTGTTCAACCAATCCCCTCACGACACATTATTTAAAAATTTTAAATTAATGTTTATTGACTTTTTCATGTTTTTGATTAAATAATATATTATAATACGATTAGCTTGACACCATTTGAAACACCAAAATTAAATAAGGATTTGAGTCTGTCCATGCACAAATACAATATTTATTTGTGTAATGGATAATAATAGGTACGTGGGGACAATATTTTTTTCCCATTACGTGATGAAAAAAGGGATCATAATATTATTGTGTAGAAAGAGAGAGAGAGAGAGAGAGATCCACATGAGAAACATTATACAAAATGAAGAAATTATTATAAAGAACTTTGGGGTGGAATTTCATTTCCCACACTTGGCGAGTGCATAGGAAGACATCAAAGATAATACGGCGGTGCACAGAAATGCGAGGAGGACGAGGCTAGCTGATGCATACCCGTTTGCGCAGAAATCTTCCACTTCTTTAAAAGAGTAATATTGATAATCAAAAAGTCTGTTCATATCTTTCGTTATACCGAATCCTGCAGCCGCACCGGTCGCTAGCAAGTATGATACAATCTGCGCAAATAAGTTTAGATATAATTATATCATCCCGCTGAAGCATTAATTCCAGCAAATAATGAAGAACAATGCCAATCCAATTTTAAATAATTTTTCAGCCTTTAATATATATATTAATTTTACATGTTGTATCATATCAGCATGGAAGAAAATATCGGTATCAGTAGAAATATCAATACTTCAATTCTATAGAAATATCGGAGAAAATATCAATATTGGTGGCAATATCAAAAAAATTTACAAACATTACTGAAATTTACATTAGAACATGATTTTTATACTTTCTGATAGCATGAACATTAAAAAGATACATAAATAAACAAGTCTCACATAAAAAGATCATGCATATCACATTTTGTAATACCAAAAGGAAGTTCTATAAAGCTCAAATGTGGTCGAGATCCCATTTTGATTCAAACAATATTAGTACCATGACATATTATTTGAATAATGTTGAGCATAGTTACGAACATGTCACATATAGGTTTGTTGATCACTTCTCACTGTATTTTCATAAATTGAAAACTATGAATTCTCCCAATTGTTTGCCTGAGAAGGTGGTGTTAAGTTCGGATCAAGGATGAAAATATCGATATTGGTAGACATATCGGTACTCTAAATTTATAAAAATTTTGAAGAAAATATTGAAATCGGTGGAAATATTGAAAAAAATTACAAAAACTATGAATATTTGTTTTATATCGAAATTTTGATATAAACTAAGATTGTGTAAAAAACAATACCCTACAACCCTTAATAAATCAATATTTTTACTGATTTATTATAGTTTTAACCAAAATTTCTTTAAATTTTAGCATTTGGGTCAAAATTTATCAATATTTTTAAAATTTCCTCCAAAATTTTAGAATTTTTAAAGTCTCAAAATGTTCTCTAGCATTAAATTAAACATCTTTCAAAATTTTTTAAAAATTTTGAAAGATATCGAAAAAAATAGTTTACATCCAAAAGATATTTCGGGACCTTGGAATTATAAAAATTTTGGTAGAAATTTCAAAAATATCCCAGAAATTTTTGTCCATGCATATCAGGCATTAGTCTTAGTAATTTCTATTGGATTATTGCAACTTTTGGGCTTAATTGTCCTTAATATATACAACCAATTAAAATTTTTTGGTACCCAAATTCTTGTGCATCAAAAACGTCGTGTGAATATATTTTTGCATCATATATATTTGTATATACTAATAGAGACACACGAGAAGGTATTTTGTGTGGCTTAAAAAAAATTGTCATTTAGTAGGTGTATATAAAATTTAGTATATACTGGAAATATCAACCCTATAGAGTCTGAGAAAAATACATTAAATTCAACCCCTAACTACTATATTTTCTTTGAGCATTCTTGTATAACCTCATGATTAAACTTCGCTATTTATAAAATAATAAACCATTCATTAATAGACAATGTACTTATAAGACTGGGATTTTTTATTTTATGAACAACAGAGGTTTAACCTAGGATGAAAAAGGAATTTTTATTTTCGTTACCTTGTCACCATAGAATTCGAACAAAAGGTAATTGCCCTTGCCAGCAGTACAGCCACTATCAATATAATGGTAGATTGAGAATCCGAGTCGCAAAAGGCTATATGCAATCCCAACGACAGTCACGAAGAGCATATATCTGTATTTCGAGGATTCAGTAACGTCTGATCATATTATGGTAAGTGCAGTATGTAGTCTATGACCTAATATATATATATATTTTTTATTTATTTATTTTTCTGTTAACCAAGGCCACAATTCAACTTAATTTTCCGGACCAAATAACGTTATAATTAATTATAAAGCCACACATCTCAAGTATATATACAAGTACTATTAGGTGGGAGGAATATATGTGTACATATATATAATATGTATATATAAATACCTGTAAGCATAAAGATCATCAAATTTGTGAACTCCATAAGTTAACGAGGAGTAGGCCCGGTCGATGGTGTTGGTGGTAAGAACAATTAGTGCAATTAATAGGAGAATTAGTGTAAAGACCAACAATATAAGACTCAAAACCCATAAAACCGTAGACTTTTCCACCTTCTTCGATATTCCAGATGATGGATTGTTGTTAACTGGAGTTGCACTCTCAGTGCTAGCCATTTTAAACCAAAGGGATCGATTATGTATTGCACTTTTTTTCTTGACCATGTATACATACATACATACATATACATACATACATACATACATACATATATATATATATATACACACACACATATAACTCCCAAAATTTCTTGTTTCGGAGAACCTTAAATTAAGATGCATATTATTTTAATTTCTCGTGACCAAAAATTCCAACAATTTTATTTAGTTTGTCTGGTCCCTCTTGTTTTTCCCGAAAGGAAGAGAATGGACAAAAATATAGCTACAAAATTTCCTCATTGTGCTTAGTTGTCTCAACTGGTTTCTTTTTAAAACTGGAGGAATTCTATAATAGATTTCTCGCGAGCTGGCCCAAAATTGAGATGTAATTGAAGTAACCGCCACGCCAATGGATAGGCTTCACCGTAGCTTTCACAATATATAAAAAAGTATTGGCCTCACAAATCCTCTTCAAAGTTTTGTTCTCTCCCAAGAGGATAAATTTCTATGTGTTTCTCTTATAGGTTTGAAATATGGTGATTTGAACTTTTTTTGTTTAAAAAATGAGTTTAAAATAGAGGAAAATTTAAATTCAAACTGTCAAATTATGATTCAAAAATGGTTTTGAGTTTTTGGTTTCCAAACGATTGTTCAAAGGAGATTTCGGGTTCAAACTATGTGAACCCTCCAATCAAACAGTTTTTTATTTTTGTCCTCTAAACTTTGGTTACTTTATCATCTTGTCCCCTGAACTTTGAAAACTGGCATGTACACCTGTTGAACTCATTAGGAAAATGCCCCTCAAATTTTAAAATGTTAGCCAAAATGCCCCTTTTGTTACATTTCGTCTACAAAATTTTATTTTTGCTCCCCAAACTTTGGGAACTACATTATCTTGTCCCATGAACTTCAAAACTCATATGTTTATGTGACACCCCGAGCATTTTTAATACATAAAAAATACAATAACTTAATGATTAAGTTAAACAAAATATGTGTCACAAGGATTATAGTTTAATCTAATTTTTATGATAAATTTTATAAAAGTAAAAAATGAGATTTTTAAGGATAAAAACCATGCCATAGCCTTAAATAAAAAATGAATGATATGAAAATAAGCTAAAAAGCTTAATTATTGCAAAATGTATTACAACAAATGCTAAGACAAAAATACGGTTTAAGAAAAAATACTGTATAATAATATGAAAAATTATACAATATTAAAAAAATGTGGTGTAAGGAAGCACACTGATAAAGTTAGATAGTATAGAAATTACACTCTAAAAGTAATACAGTATAGGAATTAGACTGTTTAAGGTTAAGCAGTATAGAAATTAGACTGTTTAAAGTTAAAGCAGTATAGGAATAATATTGTTTGGAGGACATGAATGAGTAACGAATGCTGTGTAAGCACATAACAGTATAGAGAATGTATCAGCAGTATAAGAGAAATACTGTTAGTATAAATTTAGATTGTATAAAGTTAAGCAATATAGGAATTTCATTAAGTGGTAGATGTAAATAAGTATGGGAGGTTGTAGGATCTCATGAATTATATGAAAAAGAATACTGGTAGTATAGAAAAAATACTATCAGTATGAATTTGGACTGTATAAAAAGTCTTTGAGAGATCCACCATGGGACACCAAAATGAATGAGAATTTGCCACCAAAGCCCTTGGGTGGCCCAATTAAACATGGCCAAGTCTAGCCAACTATTTACCTTTAATAATGGCAAGTGATGACTCATGATGATGAGTCACCAAACTTGGTAAAAATCATGTCTTATCTATCATTTGATTTCATGCATCAAGGATAAAAAAAAATGTTCATCTTTCTCCTCCAAAACCGTCCTCTCCCTAAGCATTTCTCTCTCAAATTTTGATGAAATTCAAGCCTCCAAATCATGTTTAAAGCAAGTTCAAAGAATTTGATTCAAGATTTGGTGCTTTTGGAGGTAAAATCCCAAACTTTCTCTTATGGGTTTTGGTGATTTTCTTTAAGCTTTGGAAGGATTTTGATGAGGCTTTGCTATGGTTTTTTTGAAGAAGGCAAAACAGGTTTTGAGTTTGGCAAAGAAGGATTAAAAAGCTTAATAAAATTTAGGTAAATTTCTAAACTTTATACTTGAAAGTTTATGCTAAAAATATGCATACCAAGTGTTTGATGTATGGTTTGGCCTATGGCATATAAGATGGACATTATGGCATGATTGGTTTCTACTTTTTATTGATGGTGACGATAAAAGAAAGAAAAAAAGCAAGGGTTTTGTGGTTAAAAGTGAAAAATTGTTAAACTATGTAAAGTTAAACTAGTTTCAAAGGAATAGGGTCTTGACAGCCTTAGAGGCCAATTTATGTTTCAAACATGGTATAGGAACTGCCAAAACAGTGAAAGAAACAATTTTTGTGAACAAAGTTTTACAAGATTCCAAAAGGACTAAATTGTAAAGTTTTGTAAAAGTTTGACAAATTTAAAAATTAGCCAAAAAGTCTATATTAACGTTGGAATTTAAGGAAAGTTAAAATACAAAAGTTATAGAACTCATCAAAACTGTTAGGATATCATGGACAATTTTCCAAATTATGTTCGGTTGAGGAGTTATGAATTTTATGAAACTTTGAGGACAAAATTTCATAAAATGAAAACGTTTTGAAATGTTTTGAATTTAACTATGGAACTTTGGACAGTTTTATTCCTTACAAAAACTAAACGTTTTGGTATAAAGTGTTAGTTTTTGGTCCTTGGGGCAAAAATGTAAAGATTTTTGTGTCTTAGGCCAAAATTGTAAAATTATGTAAAAACTGAGTTTTCACTAGAAAACGTTGGGTTCTTGCACTGTTGTAGGCAGTGAGTAATCATAGATGCTACGTTTTAAGAGATTCAAAGTTTAGTTAAGGAAAGTATGAAAGAAACAAACGTTAAGGGCAAAAACACAAAGATTTTCAAGTTTTGGGTCAAAATTGAAAAGTTTTGACAAAACAGGTTTAATTAAAAGGAAAACCATTGTTTTTTGTCACACCTCGGAGTATGGGAGGTGATGTGGTAGGATAACTAAGTTAATTAAATAAAAATTTAAATTAAACACAAGTTAAAGAGGTTAATTAGTTATGAAAAATGTGATAATTTAAAACCTTTCTAAATAAGCATTTGTGATGATTAAACAAATATGGATAACAAAATAAACTATAAGGAAGTAACAAAGAAATAAGAGGAAACAATAATGGGTCCCACTAACCTACAATTTGTACACACACATGGTACTGACAATATTAAATTGCAACCACAGTCCAAAGTAAAAGAGAAAGTTAAAGTTATACATGCCTTGAATTTTCTATACTACAACCTACCCAAGTCTTCTATTGGCCGCAAGTCTAGTTAACGGACTCTTCTCTGATCCTAAGCTGTACTCTACCTAAGGGGAAAGATTTTAAAACAAAAGAAATGTAAGCGGAAAGCTTAATAGGACTATATTTTAAAAACATTTAATTTCAAAGGAAAATTTCATTATTTAGGAAATTATTTAGAAAATAGATTTAAATAAAGGAGTAAATAAAACTCAATAAAATCAATCTTACCCAAAAAAAACTATTTGTTGGTGGACCCGAAAGAATACAATTTTCTTTTCCTAGACAAACCATATATGTAACACCACCGTAGTGGCCCAGTTGGGTTTCGGGACCTGCCTTCAAGGTCGTACTCTATACGACCCGATCTCTGATATAGCATCATACCCAAATATATATATATATATCTTTAATTATTAAAATCTATTTTACCAAATATAATCATTTACATTCATTATGAGTTTTATTATGAAAATCACCTCAATCTACTGTTTATGAAAATAGCCGATGAAAATCCTTTTAATCACTCATTGAAAACATTTTTGTTAAAAATCCTTTTTAAGGCCAAAACATTTAAAACTGGCTACCAAGGAAGGGGTAGAAGTATCTGCTACATGTTAGCTCCATAGAACCACGAACAACCTTAAATATATAATAACTAAGCCTATTAGTATCTAGCTTAAGATATTCTACGTTGTTAAACTATTTCATGGTGTCCTAGTGTGCCATCTAAGTTTGTAAAATCATATTGTATCGTTAAAATCTAAATCAAGGTTCAAAATGGTAAAAACGAGTGAAAAATAACAAAATCTTACATGCTTGGTCGGCCTGTCGGTCACCCTGGTTCGGTCGGTCGAACTGTGCAGCTCGGCCTGCTGGAAAACCAAGTCCGGTCGACCGAACAATTCCAAGTTTAGCCTGCCGGTCGTATGAATCCAACCTACTGAACTCATGAATTCGGCCTGCCGAACACGAAGTTTGGCCTGCCGAACTCATGAATCCAGCCTACCGAACAGAAAAATTTCAAAAATTTTCAGGCACAGGTTTCGGCCTCCTCGAACCCAAATCTTCATTTCAACCTGTTTTTCTCAGTGTTCAGGCATGGAAATCATTTATAGATGGTAGAAAAACAATATAAAACACTTTTGAACCAATTTAAACAAGATTTGGACAAAGATTTTGAAAAATTTTGAAAATAGAGAAAAATGGAGAAAATTGGAAAATTTTGATTCAAATCCATTTTTGATCAAACAAAGCTTAGATTCTAGTTGTTTTAAGTTCCTTTAACTTAGAATAGAGGTTTTCTAAGTTCAAATAAGCTTAGATTTCAAAATACAAGAAAATTTAAAAAATTAAAAAAGTTTTAAAAATTTAAAAACTAATCTTGGATCGAAGCTTTAAATCAAGCTTGTGGTTGCTAAATCGTGTTCCCAAGCTTCCAATCGAGTTGAGAAGCAAGGCTTGAGCTCGAATTTTGAATTAAAATGTGAGAGGTAAGAAAGAAAGGGTCGGGCAAAGAGAGAGAGTGAGAGCTGAGAGTGGGAGAGGAGAGAGACGAGAAAGTGAGGAGAGGGAGAGAGGGAAGAGAGAAATAAATAGGGAGATGGAAAGCAAAACTGACGAGGAAAAACCGTGTGTCGCCTATGGTTTTGAAAAAGGATGTGGTCGGTATTTGGCAAATTTTTTTTGTTTCAAAATTTAAAATAACAATTAAAAATAATCAAGAGTAATTAAAAATTATTAAAATAATCAAAAGAACATTAATTTAGAAATTTCACAAAATGATCAAATTAAGTTTAAAATATTCATTATAGCACACTAATCCACCATTTCACACACTAATCCACATTTTTATTTTTTATAACAATGAGACATAAAGAAATAAAGGTTATGTTTTAACAGGTCCTGAAAGTTTTCTAAGACCTGATAAGAGCAAAATGGTCATTTTTGAAAAAAGGCCAAAGCGGACCTGAAACGCCCGACGTTGGAAAATGCCCCTTAGCAGAAAGTTTTCTATAACATGGAAGAAATAAAATGGTAAAGTTAAGTAATGAGTTTAATAAAGTTACAAAATTGGTAAAATACTCGTTAAGGGTAAAATTGTTATTTTTGAGAAAACGACTAAAATGGAGCTGAACACTCCAAGTTAACAAAGCGCTCTTAGACAGAAAATGTTCTATAATATGTTAAGTAACGAAACCGTCACATGAGGCGAGAAATTTAATAAGGGCTGTTCAAGTAAAGAAAAAGGTAACCCGATGGGTTACAGAGTTAAGTAAAAAGAATGATAATCTAATGGGTTACGGAATTAAGTAAAGGGAAGGGTAACCCTAGTGGGTTACAAAGCTAAGTGAAAGAAAGATAAACTGATGGTCTATAAGATTCAATAAAAGAAAGTAAACCAATAGTATATAAGTTATGTAAAAAGGAAAGAACAGTTAATGTTTAAGTTTCATTATCAATCAAGTAGATTGATAAAAAAAAAGTTAACTAATAAGTCAGGTGTCATATGATTAAGACACAGAAGCCGACTAATGAAAGGAAAAGAAAGGAAACGAGAATGTTAGAGCTATAGACAGGTAAGTTTCAAACTTCACGTACAACATGAAGTAAATGATTTTCAAATGCATTTTATATGTTTGCAAATGTGTTTGCCAATGTTATACAAGTTGTTTAAAGTATGTTTTCACTTGTTTGCATAAATTTTTAAAGATTAAGTACAAGTTTACAATGTATTTGCACTATTTATGTTTAAAGTACGTTTGCATTTTGTTAATGCATAATGTTTTACAGTTTAAGTTATAAGTTTTATGTTGCATTTGTTATGCAATAAGTTTTACAATACAAGTTATGATTTGCAAATGTGTTTGCATATGATGTGATATCATTTGATGTGCTCATTAAAGTTAAAAAGAAGGTAAAATAAAGATAAAAAGAAATTGTCATACCAGCCTCCTTGATGTAAGGTACATAAGTAAAGTTAAAATTATGACCTCCTTGATATAAGGTACATAAGTAGAATTAAAGTTATGACCTCAATGTTTGATGGTCTCAAGTCTTCCACAAGGGAAGCATCATGTTTATGATCTTATAATTAGTGATATTGGTACGAACACTAAAGTAAGATAAGGAAAGTTAAGGAACAAAGATTAATAGCTAAAGTAAGAAATGAACGAACATAAGATGCTCAAAATTGAAAATTCTTAATTGAGCACGAATAGAATTATGCATTTTGATTTTGCTTGTATTTCTTATTACGGAATGTTTATTTGTTATGAAAAACATTTTGTGAAATGTTTTACGTAAAATGTTTATGAAAAACATTTTTATGCTTTTAAGAAAAGGTTTATGAAAGACGTTTTAAAGAAAATGTTTCAAAGATATGTTTCATGAAGAACGTTTACTAAAAACGTTTTAGAAATGTTTAAAGAAAAACGTTTATAAAAAATGTTTTAAGAAAAAGGTTTTAATGAGAAAAGCTTTTAAAGCATGTGAAAATGATTTGTGAGATTTCGTTTGAACTTACTAAGTGAAAGCTTATTAAAAATTTCTTCATGTTGTAGGTAGTCCTACGGATGACCATTATGACCTGTTTGAAGAGCTTGGTGCTGCGGAAGATAGATGCTAAGATTTAGGTATTGATACTACTTAGTATGTTTTCGTTGTGCAAAGAAAATATTTTATTCACTATATGATATAGTGTTTTTAAAGTTTTAAGAAAATCAAAGTTTTAAGAAACGACTTAAAATGGTTTTAAAGTCAAATCTTGAGCAATGTCTTAACTTAAATTGCAACAGAAATTGCAATAGCTTTTAAGAACGTTTTAAAGGGTGTTAAAAAAAATTCTAGTAATTTCTTACTAAATAAGTAAGATTAATGTTTAAGTAATGATATTTAAGAAAGTTAAATGATTGCCCAAAAAGGAGGGTCGTTACAGTTTATTCTCTAAACTTTTTTTGTTTTGCTTTTTATTTTCTAGTCAACAATTCTTCATACAAGTCAAAACTCAAATTATTTAGCCAAGAGTTTTGAATTGGGCCAAGACAAAAGAGTATTACTTCATCGAGATGAGGGTGAAATTATAGAACATGCAACAGTAGATATGGTCAATGTGGAGTAAAACAAGATTTGTTGAGTAATCGTAGAGGAAGCCAATGAAAAATGAGGAGGAGGAGAATGGAAGCAAGCTCGGTGTTGACGAAAATCTCACTTTATTGCAAGTCCGTTATGCCTCTCTCCCTCTTAGAACACAATTCTATCTTCTTCAATCCACTTGAAATCCGTGAATCTTGCTCAATCTCAATCTCAAGCTCAACCTCCTTAATGGTTGTGATTTTAGAGCTCGGGCTTCAAGTTCGAACCCTAGTTTGCCTCCTCTTCCTCCTCCTTCTCATTCCTTATTATCTTTCTCCTTGACTACTCATCAAATCTTGTTAAGTCTTGGCTTAGTCCATACTCTTAGGTGAACAATTTCAATTTTTACTTGTGTGAAATTGTTGACTAGAAAAGAAAAAGGAAAAAGTTGGGGGGGGGGGGGGGGGGG
>CAMOHE010053081.1:65396-119219 GCA_946598075.1 Artocarpus hirsutus | reverse complement strand
CCCCCCCCCCCCCCCCCCCCCAACAAATATTCCTTTAATGTTTATTTAAGAAGGTAAAACCTGATAACCTGCAATTTGTTTTCTGATTTTAAAGATCTGATAATATCCTCCATTATTTTATGACTTTAAATATTGGAAAAAATAAAACTTAAAACCTTGATTTGATAAACATGTAGGCGTTTAAAACACAACAAAACTACATAGCAAGATACTCTGTCATACATTGACTAAAAGTTCGTCCAAAACGGACAAGAAATAAAAATCCTTGGCTCATTATCTATCAAACACTTGTTTCAGATTCTTTTTTTGTGGGTGCATAAGAAGAAAGCACGGATAATACGGCAGTAAACAAAAATGCGGGAAGAAGCACGCTTGCTGATGCATACGCCACGTCGTAGAATCGAGGGAAAAGCTCACAGGGATCAAAATTGTTCTGAAAATCTACGGTCACACCGAACCCTGCAGCAACTCCACTTGCCAGCATGTATGACATAGTCTGTCCATATATATAGAATTTTTTCCCTTCAATATTTTCAAATTTGAATATAATATTATCTCGGAATTTATTTATAGTACTTTATTGAAAATATTTTTTGACTCTACGATTGGTCAAGCGCTTTAAATCAACAATTTGCATCGTATTTATCCCTTGTTGTTTAGAAAGCATAGAAGTTGTTTATTAGCTTGCTTAAATAAGGTCTAAGGAATATGTGTGTATTAGATTATTCTCAGTTATGCCCCTCAACTTTAAGAGCAATCCTATTTTGTCCTTCTTAACTTTCAAAGCTCTCATTTTTCCTCCTAAATTTTTAAATAGTTCCACTTAACACTGTCTATTAGAATTTCTGTTAAAAACAAATAGAAAAGTTGGTAATTAAGTGAATTCACAGGTCTTATTACTAAAAAAATGAAGTCACGGGTCTAATTTCATTTGTTTTTAACATAAATTTTTAAGGTTGTTAGACCATCTTCAATGCAAATGTCAATACTATTATTATATTCATAATTAAAAGGTGTGAAAATAACATATTTGATAGGTGCTATATAATTTTGTGCTCTAATGCATAATTCTAATTTAAATGTCAAATTTATATTTTGTTATAATCATTATACCTTGAAATTTGCAAAAGTATTTTAATGTTAAAATAATAAAAAGTGATAATGTTATAATTATTAAAACAAAAAGTTAATTTATTAGCTAATAGTAACAAATGTCAAATTCGTCTTATGTTGTTCTTGGTTGTAAATTTGCCACGAAGTTTAGCAAATAACAAATTTAGCGCATCAAAGATTATATTGCAATAATGGAGAGTGTTTTTTTACTCCTAATGACAAAATTTGACATTGACACATCATTTATTAAATTGAAGATGTTTACAGAGTAAAAACATTTTTTTAGAATTAAATAAAATAAAATTAAGGAGCACTGTGGCATATATGTGCGTGGTTGCATGTTCTCTTACTGACATTACAAAATTTCAATTTTTTACTCATAATTTTTATGTAAATAATATTTAGCTATACCAATCAATAATTTCAGCTTTAAAATTGAAAGAAAATTATACCCGTGTCTTCACTTCATAGTTGAAATTACATAGAATTTTGTTACTATTAAAAAAAATATTATCTCGGAATTTATTTATACATAGTTGGAAGCAGCTTCTAGTAAGATTTTTCTAAAAGATCAAGGCTTAAAGCGGACAATTTATAAATAATAAACAGTCAAAATAAACAGTCATGTAATTCCTTAGTCACGACGCAAAATTGGGGGTAGTAACTAAATTGAAAGAAATGTTTTTGAAGATCTAGAAAGTCGAAAAAAAAATTGAAAACTGAAGTTGGGCCCATAAAATTATAAAATAAATCAAGTTTGCTCTAAGGTCTTTAATATTAAATAAAAAGATAAAATCCAAAAAGAAAATTTTAAATGAGAATAGACAAAATTTAAATGAATGCTTATAGAATAAGTGAAAATACAACTACGTAGCTTTAGTCAAAATAAAAAAAAATTCAAAAAACAAATAAAATAAAGTTTATAAATAATCAATTTTCTATTAGGAGTGTTTATTCCATGTATTTTCCATACATCAAAAAGGAAATAAAAATGTAGGGAGAGTATACCAATCAAATGGTGTGGAGCATTGATGATAATCCATGACATCAAGTAATAATCGACTAACCTAAAAAGGAAAGTACGGGATGAGCACACAGTATCAATAGGAAATCCATTGCTCGCCTCTCAGTTTTTTTTTTATTATTATATAACCGCGTTCTTAAGGCCGCACCGGGGGGGGGGGGGTGGAGCGGGGGCGTGGGTGGGGCAGGAGCATGTTCCTAAGGAGGTCATCTACGGAGTCCTTTTTTTTAATCTTTAGTTTTGTCATAATCGTCTTCCTCTTGGAACTCTCTGGATATTCATCTATCTCCCATATTACTTACTTGGGCTCAGCTTTGAGAGTAACATCTTTCCTCAATCTTCAACAATAAGACCTGAGCTGAGTTTCTTCGGTAACAATGCCTTCCACATTCAAAATTGACATAATGCCCGAAGTACTAGGTTGGTTAGTGAAATTAGCCCTTAGAACTACAGCCTTGCTAGCTTCTCAGCCACTGTCAAGATCCTTTGCTGTGTTATTTGTCAAGGCCTATGCAAGCAAAGCAAGGAAAATTTTTTTAAGTCCTAATAGCCGAGAAGCCTCTACGTATGAAAAACTACAGTTTTTATCTAAACATGAACTTGATGACGAGTTCATCTAGGTGTTTAAAACGATTTAAAAACCTAGAAGTGAAAACACCCTAAATAGTCCTAAAAGTCAGAAATTTCTACATACATAACCACAAACCACTCTGAGAAAAGGAAACGTGAAGATTCAAGCCTAGAAAATAATACAAAATTGAAGAGAATTGAAGATAGAGTCAAAGGGCTAAGAAGTTACCTTTTTTGAGTGATGATCCTGAGGATTCGATGTTGTAACTCCTTGAAATAAGCTCAAAATGCATGAAGATGGTTTTCCTTGCAAAAATTTGTGACAAGAGGAAGATTGAAACGGGTTAGAAAGGGTTTGGAAAAATTTTGAGAGAGGTTCAGCTTCTAAAGGTTTCAAAAAAGCAGAAATAGGGTAAGTGTTTAGGTATTTAAACCAAAGAGCACCTCAAATATCGATCGTACGGCCTACAAGGACATTGATGTAATGGCGGGTACAAAGAGCCTCAATCAACGGATGTGATTTACGTTGGAAAATGCCTCTTCAAATTAATGATCTAGATGCATTTCCCTGACATATGACGTGACGATTGACATCCATGATTTGATAGTCTGATAGTTAAGGTGACTCCTCAGCTCCATTATCATCATTAGTTGTCAGAAGCCCAAGAGATTTCTCCAAGAAGATTTGACTAGTTGACCCTTTGATGACCTCAAGGTACTTTGGCTATCAACCTAGTAAATACCCTAAGCTAGGGGGCAAATGTTGTCATGTCACTAAGTTGGTTGTGTATTGGGCCTAGAAAGCCCTAAGGTTGATCTCGGCCTATATTTTCTCAGTATGTTGTAGAAGCTTCTTTCTAGGTGATACTTAAGAAGGGGTAAAATAGTCTATTTGCATCCTTATTTAAACTAAAAGATTTCTAAGATGGCGATAAGTATTCAAGCTAATCATAATCTATTGAATCTAAAATATTCATAAAGGATAAAGTCTGCAAGAGATCACAGTGACAAGATCCAGCCAATATTGGAGATGTGATTGCCTTATATTTGAATTTAAAATAGGCTTAAAAGGTAAGGCATTAGTTATTCTTGTGTACTATAAATAGAGGCCAATTTTAAAGAAAAAGCTAAGTCTAATTCTTGCCAACAAACCCTTTGTATCCGTACTTTCTCATAGTGAAACCCTACCACCCGAGAAAACTCATAGTAAATGTAGCCTGCAATTGAGGTGAATCACTCTAAATTCTTGTGTTCTTGCTACAATTTTTGCTTTACTATTTTATTTGCTTTGCACGTGAGTAATTATTTCGGTGAGAAAATTGAGAGATTACTTGTTAGACAAGTTTTGCCCTTCAACGTTGCTCGTCTTATTTTTGTGTATTAGGCTGACTGTTCAGTACCACTTTATAAGTTAGTTATTCATTCTCATCAAATTTATTTGTGTAAATTGTGCTTGAACTTCCCCTAAAAGTAATATAAAATAATACAAATTCCCAAAAATAATGTAGTACTCTTATAATTCATCTTATTAGTTCATAAGCACACCTTTATTGAGTCGTGTAAATTAGGATCAGTACCACTAATGAAATTAACCTGTATACCAGTTTTATGTATTCATGGTTAAATTAGTCTACCAATATCATAAACTTCCAATAAATGTAGCAAGTTGCTTAAAAGTTTCAATAAAATGTTTCAAAATTAATGGGAACAATAGAAAAGCATAACTCATCCCACTAACCACCCAATACATCTGTCTGCCAAGAAAAACAGTCCAATAATCCTAAAAATTGAGCTGTGATGGGCTAAGCTTTTTACAAACCAAAAAAAAAAAAAAAAAGAAAAAAAGAGAAAAGCTCAAACCGCCCACGCACACATCCCTATCATCAACTAGTTGAATGCACCGGTTTCCCTTAAATCTTGCGTAAATTTTGGTAACACGTTTTGGCTGATTGCATGTAATTGGATAGAGGCTTCTATGGTGCCTTCACGACACTTGGACCATTAATTTCACAAGCCTAATGTAACTTTTTTAAGTTTAATACTCAAAGTTTGCAAGTATATTTATTCCTTTTAAAAAGAAATGTGAATTATTCCCTACAAAAAGAATGCAAGTTATTGTAGTTTTGACGCAATGCCAAAAAGTTCATGAAGAAAAAAAAATTCACGAAGTCATGAGATGGTCTTTTGCGTTTGCTTATTTGAAAGAGTCTTTACTGAAAAGAATCACTAAGTGAATGCTTTAAAATAAACAAAAACAAACCGAAACCGAAAACGGAAGTAATAAGAACAAGTACACATGCTTTCTTTACACAAACACACAGAATATTACCATGATTTTTTTTTTGTTTTTTTGAGAAAAATAAGAAAAGGAAAACAAAACATATATCCATTGGAAAACTACTTTTTTTTTTAAGATTCCATTGGAAGACATAAAATAAGGAGAACGTCAAATTTTCTTCTTCAAATGTGAAAAGTGAAAAACTAAAGAGTCTTTGGAAGCGCATAAGAGGAGAGCACGGATAATACGGCTGTGCAAACAAATGCAAGGAACAGGAGACTCGCCGAGGCATTTGCCTTTGCATAGAAGTCTCCAAAATCGTACTCCATTGTCTCGATGAGTGCTTTCATATCGGTTGTAACACCAAATCCTGCAGCCGCGCCGGTGGCTAATAGATACGACGCAATCTGCACAAACGCCCAAACAATTTTTATGTCAATTTAGTATCATTATTTGTTCCCTGTTTGTTTTATAGATTCAATCACAATTCAAGTAGTAATTATTTAATTTTTTGTGACAAATTTTTTTTTTTGTTTTACATTTTATGTTCAAACTTATGACTCATTAATGTTTACCCTTTTTTTTTTTTTTAGTAAAACTTAACAGGCAATAGTAATTAATATATCCCTCAAAAAAGTAGTAATTAAAATATAAAAGCTTATTATTAGCTGTATGATGTATACCTTGTCACCATAAAAGTCAAAGAGAAGATTGCCTTCCCCGTTGCTAACGGCGCTGTAGATTGTGAATGCAAGTTGCAGGAGAGCATATGCAAGGCCAATCACGATAGCAGAAAGCATGTATCTGCGCTTAAATGATTTTAATTAACCAATAATTCAATATATGTATTATGATAATGAATAATTCATGAAACTCCCTTTTGGGATGTGTTGGGAAAAAAATGGCAAAATTTTTAAAAGAAATTGATAAAAAAATGAAAGAATTAAATAGTATTTTATTTTTTGTTGGAGAAATATTACCCGTCAGATGCTTATTTTTCTTTGAAATTTTGCCGTCATTTTGGGGAGGGAAAAAAAACCCATGTTATTATTTAACCATGTAAAAATGTCATGCCATTTATATTTGAAGTGACAAAATTAGATAGAATTTCGTTTATGATCATATTTCTCTCTCTCTCTCTCTTTTTTTCCACTCATAAAGCTATGTTTCTTACTAAAATATTCAATAAGCTGCATGTAACAAATACAAAATTAAGGGCAACATACATTCATTATTCGTGTATAATAAATTAACAAAGGAAAACGTTTTCTTTTTGAATTTGAAATATCATTTGAGAAAATTTAGATCGACTATTTTTGTTATTCCAAACATACATATGCTTGCTTCTTTTTGAAAGGGGAAAAAACCCGGAACAGACGTTAGTAAATTACCACAAATTAAAATTATGTGAAAGACCTCATTCCCAAATGGCTAAACTAGTTACTAGTTTGCTACAAAGTACTTTTTTAGGTGTATATATATATCCCAAAAAAAAAAAGAAGAATATTACCCCTTTTTATTCCAACTTCTTTAGTGAACCAAAATATTATTTATAAGTACTTCTTTTTTAGCTATTAGATCTATACAAAAAATAATATGATTTTGACTAAATTTACAGTTAAAATATAGCATCACTGGTAGGATCCCTACTACTCTTTACTGATTCATAAACTAATAGAGAGATATTTGATCAAAATCATACCGATAAGCAATAACATTCTGAAATTTGAGCTTGACTTGATTATTCTCATCGGTCTTTGAGTTGGTGCAAAGGACTATGAGGGCTATCAGAAGGAGAACAATGGTGAACACCCACAATACAAGTTTCGCAATTCGTGAAGCTGCTGATCTCGCCATCTTCTTTTGGTATTAACTATCAATTGATGTATTGATCAAAACCAAATGTTTTTTTCCTGGAATTCAACTACCTAGCTATGTGATTGCAAGGACGTTTTATAGTCCAAAAAACCATATCAACCAGTTATATGAGAAATTGTTTGACCGTTGACTTTAGGCGCAAATTCCTTGTAACCTACCAAGTCAACAAGCCGAAGTACCCACAAGTATATATGTACCTAAAGAGTCAACTTTGAAAAATGCGTCAAATACAACGTGCTTGACCAGGAAACAGTGGGTGTTTTGCCATTTTTAATTGACTTTCTTATATTATATTCATTTTTTTAATTTAGGGTTGAGGATTCTAACTTTTCACATTTTGATACAATCTGGATATAGTTTGTTTGCTAGATTATATTTGCAACTACTTAGATTACATTCATTTTTTGGGTTGTAGAAATAAATTTACTGATGAAAACTATCATCAGATCTGAAGACTCATGTTAATTCATCAAGAATTATAGCGGAAGCATACCTGAATCCATTAGAACGGTTGAATTGTTGGCTTTGGATCTTCTGAGTCAAGAAGGTATCGTTTCTTGAGAGAATGTTTTCTCTCTTTTCTTCCAGTGATGGGATGCTAGGAAAATCACGTTACTTTTGACTCAGGGACCATAACCATTTATAATTATTTTAACTTTTTCTTATTTCTATTTTGGCCCATCATAAAAATAGAAATTATACTTTAGGTCTCTACACATAATTTTGTACCCACACTTTATGAGATGCTTTTTTTTCCACTCATAAAGCTATGTTTCTTACTAAAATATTCAATAAGCTGCATGTAACAAATACAAAATTAAGGGCAACATACATTCATTATTCGTGTATAATAAATTAACAAAGGAAAACGTTTTCTTTTTGAATTTGAAATACCATTTGAGAAAATTTAGATCGACTATTTTTGTTATTCCAAACATACATATGCTTGCTTCTTTTTGAAAGGGGAAAAAACCCGGAACAGACGTTAGTAAATTACCACAAATTAAAATTCTGTGAAAGATCTCATCCCCAAATGGCTAAACTAGTTACTAGTTTGCTGCAAAAGAACTTTTTTAGGTGTATATATATATCCCAAAAAAAAGGAATATTACCCCTTTTTATTCCACTTCTTTAGTGAACCAAAATATTATTTATAAGTACGTCTTTTTTAGCTATTAGATCTATATGAAAAACAAAATAATTTTGGCTAAATTTAACAATTAAAATATAGCACTACCGGTGGGATCCCCACTACTCTTTACTGATTCATAAACTAACAGAGAGATATTTGATCAAAATCATGCCGATAAGCAATAACATTCTGAAATTTGAGCTTGACTTGATTATTCTCATCGGTCTTTGAGTTGGTGCAAAGGACAATGAGGGCTATCAGAAGAAGAACAATGGTGAACACCCACAATACAAGTTTCGCAATTCGTGAAGCTGCTGATCTCGCCATCTTCTTTTGGTATTAACTATCAATTGATGTATTGATCAAAACCAAGTGTTTTTTCCTGGAATTCAACTACCTAGCTATGTGATTACAAGCATGTTTTATAGTCCAAAAAACCATATCAACTAGTTACATGCGAAGTTGTTTGACCGTTGACTTTAGCCGCAAATTCCTTGTAACCTACCAACCCACAAGTATATATGTATGTAAAGAGTCAACTTTGAAAAATGCGTCAAATACAACGTGCTTGACCAGTAAACGATGGGTGTATTTGCATTATTAATTGACTTTCTTATATTATATTCATTTTTTTAATTTAGGGTTGAGGATTTCAACTTTTCACATTTTGGTACAATAGGATGTAGTTTTTCGGTTAGATTATGTTTGTAACTATTCATATTACATTCATTTTTTGGGTTGGATAACAAAAAAGTTTTCAATATTAGGGTTTAAAAACGAATTATATATAATATAAACATACGTTGTCCAAAGTGTGATATATTTTGTCAATTATTAACGGAAAAAAAGAATTAACTAGGAAAGTTTAACACTTTTCCTTGTAGTCATTTGAATCCTCCCTATAAATACAGAGCATTTGAAAAAAAAAAAAAAAAAACGTTTCAGACATTTTTTTTTTCAAATATGGTCACCGCTCGTTCCTAGATAAAATATGTGTATTTAGATGTAGTTTGGGTGATCTCTGTACCAGTTTTTTTTTTTAAACTAAAATCAACGGTTACTTGGCATCTCTTTCCTAGTTGGTCCAATTTCACTACATTAACTTCTTAATTTGCTCGATCAATTTCTGTACATCGTTTATTCAACAACTGTTGGCGACGTGTTTGGCCTAGCAACATATATATATTCACACACGAGATGGTACATACATACATATATAAATATATATATATACATATATTATGTAATTTCTGAGGCCATTTATCAGTCGGCAATGTAAGAACACAACCAACAAGTTGCCGCGTTAATTTGGCCGAATCCATGTCAAAATCACTTGTCAATTATAAGTTCTAAAATAAATCACATTGACCTTATAAATGAAGCAGTATGAGAACCAAAATTAATCATATCCAGTTGTGTGAGTAGAAAATTGTGGCCGTAATTATGTCTTGATAATATAGACGTCAACCCTTAATTTTCAGACGGAAAAGCCTTGCAATAATGTAATAAAAAAACAAGATTGCGCACGTTGTTGTTATAGGCTTGGAAGTCTGATGTGATAGCCGTTTTGACCTTCAATAATGAGACCTGGAAATTTGAGCTCTTCTTTCTCATCAAAGTAAATAAGCAAAAAGATCGGACTCTCTATATTTTCAACAAATTGATATGTTTTTCCCTCGAATTACTTCCATTTGCGAAAATTAATCCCAAGATAGCTAGCAAGTTACACAGTGTTCTAAAAGTTTTAATTAGCTAGAAATTAATCCTAAGACTTATACAAGCATCAATAAGCTAGTATTTCGTGAGAAATCACTTGATTACTTGTTTACTTTTGCGATTTGTTTAGTTGCATGTAATCAAAGTGGACATAAATTGGAGTGGGCAGGATTCTAAGTAAGACATAGAAATCAAAATAGGTTGTTTACTTGGTTATGAAATTCGAAATTGGAGTCATTCTGAAATCCCATGACACATATATTTAGATGGCCAAAATCAGAATGAGTTGTTTAAAGTTACTTATATACCCTTTAAATAAATTATACGCTTATAATATTTATGTTAGTCATATAATCTAAACAATCATACAAGATTGGAATATCAAAATAGTAATGTAATTTTTTATAATTAGAAAGAAAACAAAATTTTTTGTCAAATTTTGAATAAAATAAATAAAATTAAAATCATTTTGAAACCTGATTAAAATTAAAATTGAAATTTTTTGTTGCTTCAGGATTTTCCAATCTTCTTGTCGAGACGGATGGCAAACCGCCATTGACACGATCGATGAAGGAACCTTCCTCTCTCGCTCCCCATGGCCTCATCATTGAGGAGATTCACGAGCTGTGTGCTGCTATTAATGGTTCTGGCATTTATTTCCTTTGCCCCTCGTTCTGCAAATGAAGTGGCACCGCTATGAACAGAGGTTTTCATTGTTATTTAATCACAGGGATGCCTCGCTTTTGTCAAACTTTATAATGTCGGACAAATTGTCCCTTCTTTATTTTCTCTTCAAAAAAAGATTAATATTGAATATCAGGTTCGGAAGTCCCAATCCAAATCTAAAGAGATTCAAATCCTCTATCTAATTTTGGTATCTCAAATGGTATCCGAACAATTATATTAGGGCAACTTACAAGAATACGTCCTAAATGCTCGAGCTTATTAAAAATGCTCTCCAATGAATCATTTATTAAAACCGTCATTTTATTAAAAATTGGTGATTTATTAAAAGTCTAAGATATCCTCCGTTTTCACTCCCGTGTGATAGAGTAGAGAGAATTACGGTTTTTGAGATTGAATTATAATTAGTAAAATAATAAATGTGTCATTAATATTTTAAAAAATAAAATAAGAAAAGGACCAATTAGCATGGTATTTTTAATAAGGGATGTTTATAAGGAGGCATTTCATGTAGTTTTCTTATCATTATTTTATTATTATGATACGTTATTTAAAAAGTTTAAATGGTGTGTAATTAACTTACACATACTTTTTATTAAAAAACGTGATATAATATGATTGGTTTGATATCATTTGAGATAAAAAAATTAAATTGAGTCCAATCGAGGGTTAAACATGTGATTGCCAGTCCCATTCTCAATCCCAAATTCATGCGAGATCCATCAGTCTCACTTCCATTTTTAGAGAAAAAAGAGCAAGTAAATATAGGTTACATGCCATTGGTGCTTTTCCAGCAAATGATAAAATGATACTTGTGTTCATGGACGAGGGCAGTAATTTTCAAATTTTAAAGGACGAAAGAAAAATAAAACCGCGCGGACGCTTGAACACGTGGAACAACTTTTGGACGTTTTATACCCCGTGGGTAAGAATGACTTTTTAAAAAACCAAAGGTCAAGCTACTATTTGGAAAAACTCATGGGAAATAACCTTGCATTCTTCTTCAACGAAATTAATATTGATATTCTATTAGTGGGAAATACTCGTCATTTGAATTTTGTTCCGCCTTTGTCTTTTTCAAATACAGATACTCTCAACTTGGTAGACCCGTGTTGCCCATGTTGATTGGTGATATTGCCGAATCTAAATAGGGGAAGTTGAACCTTGGTAACATAGGTTGTTTTGGCGACATTCGACATACTATGTTACCATCAGTAGGTTACCGGGTGACTGCAGTGATTTGCAACGTCAGTGAAACTAAGTCACTGCCCAGGTTACCATCGATAACTTACTAAATAACCCAGGCTACCAGAAGTTACCTACTAGGTTATCAATAGTTCTTTACCAAACTTACTTGTGGGTGAGAGGTATATATTGTAGGATTTCAATATTTTATGGCAGCACTGAGCGTAAATTAGACTTTTAGATCGGTTTTTCTTTGTTAAAAGAAGCTGCGAAAGTAATATTTTTTAAAATTCGGCACCTAAGATTTTTGATATTGTTATTTGGCCAAGCCATCTCAAGTAGAGTTGTATAAAAATGGCTTCCCCGTTATGCTTTCTAGCTATTATTTGACAGACATACCTTCTCCTGATGTTTGGACCACCCGATCACCGACGATGATATTGTCCAGGGTGAATTAGAGGAATTTTACCTTTGGAGCGTTAAAATTCTCAAAAGAATTGGCTCAAACCAATGTTTGGAAAATCTTTTTAAGTCTTGATTCAATCTACTCATTTGATTTTTGAAATAAAAAAAGCTCTCTATTCCGAGTTTATTCCCCTCTTGTTTTGAAATGATTTGAACCAAAAACTAAACGCATATTATTCAAATCACAAAAGTTTAAACTATCATGTTTTAAACTAGCGAGTCAAATGGACCCATAGGTGTGACTGATATAAGCTAAAAAACAATACTTTCCACCATTGAACAGCCCAAATTTTTGCTTTTGTAGTACTCTAGGTCATTCTGGCTCACCACTAATATATGAGCCCAAACTACATGGATCCATGGAAGTACATTTCTTTTTAGTATAAACAACGAACACAGCTCACGCAAGCCAGTAGTTATCTGATATGCATATTTTCTTTTTTAGATTTTTATGATTTTGGTATTATGTATTTTAAGAAAACATCATATTGGTACCCTATTATTTAAAAAATATCAAAATAACACTGTATAGTTTTTAAAAATATCATTTTGGTATCTTAAGCTTATATTTTGTGACATGGAATTTTTAATTTTTTTTATTAATGAACCTCGAATTATTTTGTGAAAACTATAAAAGAAAATAAATACAAATAATGCCAAAAAATTTTTAAGTCTACATATATGTTTTATTTGATGAGTTTTGTTTAATCTTTGTTTTGATTTTTTATCATAGTTTTACAAAATTAATTTAAGATTCATTAATAAAATGGTAAAAAGAAAATTTCACGTCAAAAAAATGAAATTTTCAAGGTACTAAAATGATATTTTTGAAAACTATAAAATACTGTTTTGATATTTTCAAGACAACATGGTACCAATTTAATATTTTTCTAAAACACAAATACCAAAATAATAATATCCCTTCTTTTTTAGTTTACTCCTACAAAAATGACACTGTCTTGCTCTCTTTTCATTCTTTGGTTTTTTCCCTACTATTCTAGTCTATATACTTCATCCTCATTTGTGCTGTACTGAATTTTAACTTTGGCTCTATCACTGGTTTGAACTCAAATAGTGTAAAACTTTTATATACTATACTGTAAAGTAAAAGTAAACTACAATATAAAACTTTCATATGGTACAAGTGTTTTGAACCAATTTGCTCTTCTGTTCGTTTAAAATATATATATAATTTAGAACTCTCAATTTTTATGAGAAGTTGGAAAATGCATACAGATACCACCCCGAGTTGTGCATACTTAATCATAGGTCAAAATAAGTGCATAACTGAGGGCTTTCTATCCTCTGTCATTTTTGCTTGGCATCGTAAAAGTAGTACCCTTTCAAAACAGGTTTAGTTTTCTACCTGATTTTAAGTTAATATGTTTACTGTATATGTCTTATCAAAAAGAAAAAAATGGTTTATTTACCATATGAAGCTCAAAAAGCCATGTGTCTAACAGAATTATTGGCAATAATAATAGTCTTAACTCTCAACCCATACAGAAGGAGAAAGGTACTTCATACTTATCGCACTTAAGCAAACCATTCCACCTCGGGATGGCTTGGCTGTATTAGCTAGATTGTTCATTTCTGATAATGACTTTTTCCTGAGTTTATTTATTTATTTTATGATTACACTTTATTGGTCATGATTTAAAGAGACAAAATGATGTTTCAAATCCCACCAAAAACCCAAAGGCTAATCAACTTTAGGATTAAAGTTGAAACATGTCACAATTGAAAAAGCAAAAAGTAGGACCCTCTTCAATTGCTTTGAGTCCCAATGATGAAAACTAGAGTTACATTCAAATAATGGGATTCTGCATGGTCCTCTTGTGTCACAACACGTTCACATGAATAAAAGGTGGTCCATAGATGTTCCTTACTCAAACTCCACTTAATTAATTATTAATTATCAGACTAAATGAACTAATTAATACCACACGATACTTTGTCTAAGTGTGGTCTTCAATACTCTCAAGGGGTCAAAAGTCATGATCAAGTAAAATGATCGCCTACACCAGATATAATTGTGGGTTTTTTTTTTTTTTTTTTTGTTATTCTATGGCTTAGGATTAGATTCCAATGAACTAGCTAGCTATAGCCAGTGCTAATAGATAGGTCCCATAACTAATCAACTAGTGGTACGGATTGATTGTTTTTCCTAAGAGCTTTTCCCTCACTTGTTGGTTAAATAGCATTTAACCGTCTTTATTCATGGTCCTTAATTGAGGGTTAGTTTTTTTTGAAATTTTATCCACTAAAATTCATAGCAATAGTCCTATATGTTTAAGGTTGCGTCCACATAGGACACCCACTATATATGATTACAAGAATATTCAAATAATATCTTTGTTTAATTTTAGTAGAAGTTACTAATATTCTTGTAGTGCTTGCATTAATATAATTTTAATTTATGTTAATGATAAAAAAATTTACAGTCACAGGGAGCGTGAATCACGCTTATAGTAATGTGTAATTATATATGAAATTCTCTCACACATATCCCATATTACTTTTCTCTAACCCTTTATTGCAATACCCTTTCTGATATTATTGAGCTAATTATGCTTTTGACCATTAAATCAAACGAAAAGATGACTGTGATGGCCCTCTTTTATTATTTTAGTAATACGTTAGTTTTTGAGCTTGTGTCTAAAAAAAAAAAAAAGAAGAAAAAAAACCTACATCATTTTGGTCATGACCAAGATTTGAAAAAGAAAATACATCCTAATTATGAAATTAAACTAATTGTTCAATCGTGGAGTACTAGATCAGTCAAGATATCTTCTCTAACTTTCTTTTCTGAATGGTAGAATTACCCAATTGGAGGAAAATTCCTCTCCCATCTCTTACTTTTATAAAGCTTAACTCTGTGTATATACATACATACATACACACACACACATATATATATATATATGTAAGTATGTATGTGTGTGTGTGTGTCGCTATCGTTCAGATCAGTCAAACATTCTTCTCCTCTCACTATTTCCATGCCCAACAATAAAGAGATTTTTATTTAAGAAAGTGCCAAAAGAAATATATAGGGGTTTTGGAATTTTAGTGCTTCATTACGCAAGCTTCCATTTTGTGATTTTGGGCATGCCAGGTTATGATGCAATCAAAAGCATGGCTTTGGCTTGGATCCATCAAGTAAATAATCTTTACCCTTTCAAAAAGATAAAGCTATATGACATTCTTTATGAAAAGCTAATTTAATTTGCCAGAAGTACTATATACATGCGTGTGTTTATAATTTGTCTCTGTGTGTGGAAAACCTAATTAATGACTATTTTATGCAATATGAAACATAAGATTGATTATATAAGGCATTTATCTTTTAAAAATAGTAATTACTGGTTCAAGTTTTGGTCGGCTTAACATTTGATCGCAGACCAAGTGCGTATAATCATTGTAACAACCCAAAATTTTAATGCACTGAAAATGCATTAAATTAAGGATTAAATTGAGAAAAAAAACATGATTAAAAGAAAATACTGTACAATAACATGAAAATTATACGGTATTGGAATAATACAGTGTAAGAAAAATACACTGATGAAATTATGCAATATGAAAATTACATTGCAAAAGTAATACAGTGTAAGAATTGGACTGTTGCAATCTCACACAGTACATAATTGGACTGTATAAAAAGTGTAGGCCACACTTTTTTAGATAAAAGCATAGAGAGAAAAAAAAAGAAAATTTGGATAAACTCGACACTTTCTCTCTCCTCACTTTCTCTCCCTGCACTTTCTCTCTCCTCACAAAAGTGAATTTGAGAATTCGAGCTCTGTTTTCGACACCTCCCACACCGTTGAAAAGATCTCGACGAGCTGAGCTCAAAGGTGTGCCGAGCAGCCAAAAACACCGTCGGAGGAGGGCTCACGTGCCGCCCAAAGTAGTGGTGAGACCCAAAATTTTCCAAGCTGATATCTTCGTCGTCCGACCACCAATCGAGGTAATTTTGGTCTCTATGAACTCAGGGTGATGAGAGGAACAAGAAGGTACCAAGTTCCCAGCTCAATTCCAGCTGGAAGGGCTTCATCGGAGTCGCCCTAGCTCTGCCGTGGCACCACCGTGGGAACCGTCGATTACGGCGCTTTAGAGTGGGACTATGAGTGAAACCCCCAAGTTAATTGTGTCGTAGCACCGCCGGCTGTCGGAGAATGACCAGGGCCGGTGTCACCGCCGTGGGGGAGGATCGGTTTTGTTGTTTTAGGCCGTGTTGGGCCAAATTGAGGGCACGAACACCCTCAGAGGGTTGAGAGGAGGAGATTTGACTCCGCAATTGCACGAAACCACCGTCGGAGGAGCTCGGTCGACGTCCGCCACCTAGCGCCGCCGTGGGCGAGGTGGAGCCACCGTTCCACGCCAAGTTGAGCAACCCCACCATGGGGGAATTGCTCAGAGAGCCATGGGGAACGATTCCCCTAGCTCAATTTCACGGTACCTTCACCGGCATACCGTGATTGGGACCACCAGTTTTGGCCGTGGAACCCGTGCCCGATTCGTGTAGATGGAGGCCGAATAAAGTGAAATTGACCCCACCAATGGACTTAGGAGGGTCGATTTAGGGGGGTTAGGCTCAAGCTCAACCGCCAACGAGGCCATTTGACGCCGGTCAACCGCGGTCAACGGTGGTCAATGGTCGCTCAAAGGTCAAATTGGAATTTTACGATCCGGACCTCCGATCGATGATCTAAGACCGCTTCCCGACTTGTTTCGATGCTCTGAACGCAACGGTGACCTCCGTTTGAGCTAATTACACTCTGATAAAAATTGTCCGGTATCGACTGTACGTGGATCGAGGCGATTCAAACTGCATTATCGGAGTCCAGAATGATATGTTAAAGAATGTATGATCTCCAGGAAGCATTCTTAGCCATGTATGGTAGCTCGAGGAGCAATGCAGAGGATGCTTCACATACTGTGGATACAGCGAGGTACAACCAGACCCGCATAGCCTAGAGTCCAAGTAAGTGGCAATCTCGCTTACAGTATGAATCGTATTTAATGCATTGTTATGGATGTTAAGTTTTGAGAATTTAAAGTTCAGTTAAGGAAAGAATGAAGGAAAATGACACCAAGGGCAAAATGATCATTTTATGAAAAATGACTAAAATGGACCCAAAACGTCGTATTTTAGAAAATGTTTCTTAGTGATAATTTTTCGTATTATGTACGTAATGGGATGTTAAAGTTAAGTTATGAGTTTGGTTAAGTTATGAAATGGACGAAAAACCCGTCAAGGGCAAAATCATCATTTTTACAAAAAATGGCTAGAACGGAGCCGGACACTCCGATTTAGCATAACGTCATTAGACGGAAATGTTTCGTAATACGTTGAGTAACGTAACCGTCATGGGTGATGAGAGATTTAACAATAGATGTTTAATGTTTATGTTTTATTATCAATCGAGTGGATTGATAAAAAGGAAGATAATTAATGAGTCGGCTGTCGTATGATCAGGACACAGAAGCCGACCAACGAAAGGAAAAGGAATGAGAAAGGAATGAGACAGGAAAGGAATAGAGTACGTTAGAGCATAGTATGGGTAAGTTTCATACCTCACTTACAGCATGAAGTAAATGATTTTTAAATCTTTTTGATATACGTTTATAAATGAGCTTGCAATTATTATGCGAGTTTCTTTTAAAGAATATTTGCATTTAGTATGCAAAATTTTTAAAGATTCAACGAGAGGTTTGCAATGAATTTGCAAATACTATGTTTAAAGTCTATGGCATATTGATATGCGTAACGTGTTTAAAAGTACAAGATATGGTTTTCAGAATATTTTAAAGTACGTTTGCATTTTGACAATGCATAATGTTTTCCAATTAAAGCTATAAGCTTTATGATGCATTTTCTATGCTTTCAGTTAAGTTTTGATATAAAAGTTGTGATTTGCAAAATGTGATTGCATTACATGTTGCATATGTCATGCAATAAATGTTAGAGTACATGTTATGACCTGCAAAAAGTTGTTGCATTACATGATGCATTTTTTACGTAATGAGTTCTGTTTATTATGCAATAAGTTGCATTTGTCATGCAATAAATTTTACAATACAAGCTATGTATTGCAAGTGTGTTTGCATATGATGTGACTGCATCTGACATACTCACAAAAGATAATAAGAAGGTAAAGTAAGGATAAAAAAGAAAGTGTCGTACTAGCCTCTGTGTTATGAGGTATTGAACGTTAAGTTACAGTTAACCTCTAAGATGTGAGATACTTGACCACGTGATCGATGGTCTCAAGTCTTCCGCAAGGGAAGCATCATGTTAATGATCTCATGATTAATAAGTTAGTACAAACACTAAAGCAAGGTAAGGAAAGTGAATGAAAGATAAGGAAAGATAAGGACAAGGATGAAAAGTGAAAGCAAGATAAAGAAAGTTAAGGAACAGGAATAGTAAGTTATAGTAAGAAAAGAGTATTCATAAAGTGTTCATAATTGAAAGTTAATAATTGAGCATAAATGGAATCATCATTTGATTCTGCTTGAATTCCTTTTTATGAAATATTTATATGTTATGTTATGAAAGACATTTTGAAAGATGTTTTATGTTAAATGTTTATGGAAAAACATATTTATGTTATGAAGAGCATTCTAAAGGATGTTCTGTATTAAATGTTCATGGACACATTTTTATGATTGCAAGAAAAAAAGGTTTATAAATGATGCTTTAAGAAAAGCATTATAGGAATTGCTGTATGTTAAATGTTTTATGAAAACGTTTATAGGAAACATTTTATGGATGTTTCAAACGTGTTATGAAATGTTTATGAGGAACGTTTTAGAAATATTTTATGAAAAGTGTTTATGAAAAACGTTTATGAAGAATGTTTCAAGAGAAAAGTTTTAAAGTATGTTTAAACGTTTTGTGAGTTTATGTTTGAACTTACTGAGCGTAAGCTCATAAGAAGTTTTTCATGCTATAGGTAATATATGGGTGATCAGTAGGACCCGTCAGCGGAGCTAGATGCTGCGGAAGGGTAGATGTGAGATGTGGAAATAGATACTACTACAGTTTGCTTCCGCTACGCAAAGAAAAGGTTTTACACTATTTAATGTAGTGTTTCCAAGGTTTTTAAGGAAATAAGAGTTTTAAAAAATGTTTTCAAAAGTTTTACGATACATTGTACGAATTGTGTTATAAAATTATGAAGTGATGTTTTAAGCTATGTTTAGTAAATGTTTCTTATTAAGTTTTAAGAAACAGTTTGAAATGGTTTAAAGGCAAAGGTTGAGCGAGGTCTCAACAGGAATGTCGACAAAGGTCGCAACAGTTTTATTAAGAAATTTTTTTGTAATTCAGTATTATCTTACTGAGTAAGTAAGATTACTGTATCAAGAACGATGTTTAAAGAAAGTTAAATGATGACCGAAAAGGCGGGTCATCACAATCATCACCACAAATTTAAGATCAGATGATGCTGATTCAACTATGTTTATAGAAAAAACATTCGTCTAATTTAGCAAAAAAGGTTGCATTAAGATTTTCACATCTCGGAAATCTGTATTTTATATTAGACAACATTTTCTAGGAAACTAATATCTAATATGTCAAGGAAAAAAAATATACTTGTTTTGAAAACCTGAACACAATACGTTAACTATGAACTAGTTATTCGTGTCACTTTCTTGAAAATGATTTTTTTTTGGGTTTTTTGTGATATGTTTTTTGTTCAATTTTCTTTTAGTTAATTGAGATTAGACAATGAGAGCATAGAATTTTTACCTTTGAATGTGATAAATTTGAGTTCATAGTTTAAGTTTCTTCGAAATTTGTTAAATTGGTTTATATCCTAGATTGTTTGTTTTCATGAAATCGGTTGTTTATAAGTTGTGGAATTCATATTCATGATTAAATTGTTGAGATTGTAAAATTGGTTGGGCAATATATGGATTTTGTTAGGTTTGTAAAATTAACATTTTAATTGTGATAAATTGGGGATTTTAGTATAGGTTTATCGAAAAATGTATTATATATTCGAAATTGGTTCAATATAAATGAAACTTGAGTATGTACCATGGATAAAAAAAATGGATGTTGAATAATAAAGCGACAGAAAATGAGAAAGGAGTGAAGTATCTTTTTCATGAATGGTAATGCAAATTATGTTAAAAAAAAAAAAGGCAATTCAGAGTCTTTGTGTAAATTACGGAAATATTAGAAACAATCGATTGATGGCATTACAAGGAGCTTTGTTGGTGCAAGAAAAAAATATGCAGGAATTTCCTTCATATTAAGGAAGACCTGGTTATTTCTTCCATTGTATGTCCCGCTTCGCATGTACATTTCAAGGAGCTTCTTGATAAAATAATTTGGATTTGTCAAAAAAGAGTCCAAGGTTAATTTCTAGCAGGATAATTTGGTCTCTTATTAATTTATCGTCTTTAGACTAGAGGTGGTTTATCTCTCGAGATGTTGGTGGTTTTTCCCGTGTGGTACCATTTTTGATAAGTTTTTGTCATTTTCAAAATCACATAAAATAAAAATGGTTTTAGAAACATGTTCGGCTAAATTTTAAAACCCATACAAAATGAAAATATTTCTGAAAATTACCTCCAAAAAGGCCCAACAATAAAAACAAAAAAAATATTTTTTTATTTTATTTTCTCTCATATTCTCTCTCACTCCAACGGTATCTCTCTCCCCCAAAAGCAACCACCATGAGCCCCACCACATCGGCGGCTCTGTCAGCTCTCTCATCGGCCATCGCATCCCCATCTGTAGCGCCCAACAATCCACGCTGCGGACAAAAGAGACGACTCCGAGATGTCCCACCCCAAAGAGGCGACTAACCCCAATGACCTACCATTTTTGGAGTCACAAACCCCTCCTCCTTCGGCGACTCCAAGAGCACAGGCGAATCCCGAAGACGACGACGAAGCCCCAACTTTTGGCAATGGCGACTCGACCTTCCCAACGACGCCGAGAAAGCCTTCATCACAAGCCCTTCGAAGTGGCAATCTGACCGTCCCAGCAATGGCGATAGAGCTGCAAACCCGTTGTGAAGCCCCGCGACTTTGACCTTAATTCCCAGTAACGGCAACGACATCCCATGACTCTAACGAGTCCAAATTTGCTGGTGGAGATACTTGATAGATGTAGAATTGTGGATTGAATTTGAGGGGAAACTAAGCCTATTTTTTACTTTAGTTTTAGGTTGTACTTTTTGAAAACACATAATGTACAATCAAACACAGTTTTAAAAACAATCCCAGCAATTTTTTAAAACAATCTCATTTTTAGATTTCTTCAAAAACAAAAACCAAAATAAAACCGCTACCAAACTTTATTATTCACGATTGATGTGTTACCTTCAATTATTGGAGAGATTGAGCATGTGGCTACTTCAGACAAATCTAGCACCTTAAAAGACCAATTGGCACTCTAATGCATTTAGTATAAGTTTTAGATGTTATTACTTTTACTTTCTTAAGCCAAAATTTTAGGAACTATTAAATTTACACGCAAAATACCTCTTTTAAATTGTTAGAAGCTCTTCGAGGGGAAAAATTTCCAACCTATTTCTCTTAAAAGAACTTGCTTTTCAGAAAAATAATTTCAAATTTCAAATAAATTTTTTAAAATTTAGTTTACATTTTGCTAATAGAAAAATATAATTTGCCTTTAAAAGAATCTTCTAATCAATTATATTTTCGAATGACACTGAAGATTTGGAGGTTAGAGATCCTTCTATTGAATAAAAGTAAAACTAGTTTACATACATAGTCTAACAGTAAATTCACATCCAACTAGTAACTATCAACAACCTTAAAAGGTGAAGAGTTCAAATCCCTCCCAAGTCTAAAAAAATTAAAAAAAATATTGATCTAAAAAAAAAAACTAGAAAATTGGAAACAATATTAGTCCTCCCCGGTAAAAAGAATTAGTGGTGGTTGTTTTATAGTATTTTTACATTTTTATATAATGTATTTCGAGGTTATAACAAAATTATACTTATCATTTTGAACCGCTGTGTATTGGTACTTTTATATTTCAAATATATGTATAATTCATACTCTTTTATTAGTCAATTGTCTTTTTTCAATGTAAAATATCCTTTCATTCCCAACCTATCCTTAATAATTTATAAAAGGTTTTCTTAACACTTTTATTCAATGTAATTTAAGGTTATTAAAACTATAGTTTAGATTGTTACCTTTAAATTTCTAATTTATTTAAATATTTTTCTTTTCTAGATCAAGGTTCAATTTGAGTCACATGGAGTTGTGTTAGAGTATGATGACTCGAATTCAGTTTTGGCCCAACTCAAAAAGGTCATGGTGTTACAATTATAGTGAAAGAACAAATGCAGGATTTTTTTTATGAGATCTATGGCCCGATACCGCAGCCCATCACTGATCCTATCCGCCCCTGCAGTACAAACCTTTGTGTTTCAAGTCATTTAGTTTATGTTTTAGGCCTATAGGGTTTTGTTTATGTATATATATATATGATGTATTTATGTTAAGGTTTGGTATTATTGTTTTAGCATTTCTAATCGTCACCATCTTGTAATCTTTTTCAAGTTTAATGATTTATTCTCCTTTGTCCATGGTTTTTTCTTGTTTTAGGTTTCTATATAAATCTGTATATGTTTTTATTCTTTATTTTTACCGCACTATTTTTGTAACAAGTTGGGTACGTCATGAGGCTCAGTAGTGTGAGTTTAGGTCACACAAATTTGAGCAAGCATGAGGCTTAGTGATATACAAGGCTCAAGTGGGCACAGTAGATTTGGGTTGCACAGAGACCTGTTGCTCAGAGTTGGGCAGGCATAAGATTGAGATAGGTGATGCAAATCTGTGATCGTTATCAAGCCTCTCCCATACAATGGCACGGCAGGGCGACGACGGTGGCACTCGAGGTTAATTTAGTGAAATCGGCAACAACTGGGAGAAGTGCGCTATGGGTTCGGCAGATTGGGTTGATTGTGGTGAATTATAAGAGAGTTGGAGATACTTTGTTGGTGGAATAGGTTATATTTTGTTTTCCTATTTTAATTTGTTTAGGATTTGTTAATTAATATGTTTAATTTTCGTTTTTCTATATTTTGATTTTATTTGAGGACAATCAAGCATTTATGGTAAAAAATGGTTGCTTGTTGAGAAAAGATAAAGAGTGAGCATAAACTCAAAATTTAAAGAAATAAATGTGCAACTATCTAAAATAGAGGATATTGATTTTTCAATACCGGTAAAATGCAATGTATAAAAAAATATAACACTTTATAAATTAATAAGGCTATAGGGGTGATATATATTAAAAGTTATTTTCACAATAACGTAGACAGATAAGTTAGAGAATTCATGGATTGAGAGCTTTAAATTGCCTTTAAAGCTTTATTAATCTAGGGTCCACTTTACCCTTAAATTTTAAATTTAAACTCTCATTCTGGTGTCTTGGATTTTGAATTAGTCTTGGTCGACCCTTTCTGTCAAAATTTTCATTGAAAACTGTCTAAAAAAAGAAAGGATTAATTAAGTGAGATCTTGTAGTCTTCTTCCATTTGTGTTTGACAGAAATTTTAAAAAAGAGTAAGTGAGACTAATTCAAAGTTTAAAAGGGAAGGTATGAGTATTTAAAACTTTAGAGTTCAGTCAACTACCAAAAAACAATCGTGGAGAAAAGTAAGAAGAATCTGAAATTGAGGGGTGTTGTGTGAGAATTACTCTAATTAACTTTATAATCTAAAAGTAAAAGTGTGCAACAATCCAAAGTACATGATATAATTTATTGTTTGTCGTAAGTATACTTAAAAAAGGATTTAGGTTATAAAATTACATCTAGAAATTAATAGGTCATTTAGGAAATAAGTTTGAATTAAAAAAAGTTTGAGCTTGTATTGTAACAATAAAAATTTTACGAGAAAAAATACTATAACGAAATAAATTTGAGTCAAAATTTTTTGATTTGAACTTTTTTTTTTTGAAAAGGCAAACTTATTTCTCGAACAGCCTATGAGTTTATTTTCCAATAAATGGACATTTTGAATATGAAATTAACCAGGTTAATAAAGGATATTACTAACTAATTGCCACAGAAAATTTAAGATACCCCGTTGGGTAATTAATCTTTTTTCTCTTGTTTAGGATTCTAGAAAAGAGCAAGAGAATCTAGCCCCGATATGGTTGAGCACAAGTGGAATGAACATGAGGGCTGAAAACCAAGAAGCATAGATTTGGAATCTGATATATTGAGAGAGAGGGAGAGAGAGAGTACTTAGAAGACAGAAAGAGAGAGAGAGAGAGAGAGAGAGAGAGAGACTGTGATTTAACAAGGACGTCACAAAAAAGAGAAAGCTGCCATGGAAACAGAGAGAACATCTTCACGCCTGTACATGTGGGTATCAACAACAACATCACCAAAAACAGCTATAGCTTGGAATTCCGAGCTTCCCGTTTCTTTTCAGCTGATTTCTTTCCTTCTGATCTTCTACTAATTCTTCCGTTAATTATGTCCATATTTTTGTGTTCCTTTTTCTTCTCTCCTAGGCTTTCTTACATTCTTTTTCCAAACCCCATTTCCATTAGACATTTTGGGGATCACTATCCCATCGTACCCTACGACTAACCGACCAACAAAACCAAAAAAAAAAAAAAAAGAAATTTTCCTCTGAGTGAGAGAGAGAGAGAGAGAGAGAGAGTGAGTGGTAGCTTTTTTTGACGGTAATTATTAATTGGTAGCTTTATTCCTTGTTAGAAAAACCAGCTTAGCTAGCTTTGGTTATAGCAAAAGGCAAATCCAAAAACCCAAGATTCCAATATTCTCTCTCGAATGAGAGAAAAAGAAAATCAAGCCCACACTGAAAATTGTAATGATGGTACCCTTAACATAATTAAAATATGATTAAAGTGTCTTAACATTATCGGATCAACTTGTATAAAAATTGGCTCGACCAAAAGGAAAGAAACCCAAATCAAACAAAAGGGATTTTATTTTAATTTTAATGTTTTTCAATTTCTGGGTTTCTTTGCTTTTACACTCTGATTTTGGTTACATTGTCCCTCTCCCGAGTCTCTTAGCAGAACTTTTTTTTTTTTTTTTCAAAAAATTCCAAGAATCCTAGCTACTTGGACTTTTGCATGGTTTTTAGTGTGATTTTGGCCTTTCTATAGGGTTCTTTTTCTTTTTCTTTTTTTTTCCTTTCTACACTTTCATCCTTTGCACATACAACAAATAAGTACGTCTCATGCAATATTTCTGGTCAATTTATTATAATTGCGTAATCATTTTAACCATAGTACCAATACTACCAACAAATAACTGTACGCCTAGTAATTATAAAAGTTAGTTCATCGGGAACTTATTTTTCTTTCCTTGTCTCACATTACGCATAACTCAAAAGCAAATTATTAAAACGCACAAACTAAGAAGTGGTTAAAAAAAAAAAGAAAAAAAAAGATACTACGTCCTCCTAGGTCTGGTTAAAGATAACTAAATATTCCTAAAAATATGTGACCAAGATAGATCTAGGAACGCCACGCTTTCACATGCATTAATATTAATCATATACATGATGGGGTTATGCTAAATTGCTAATCTCATGATGGGTCCAAAAAAAATGTATATATACATGTGTTAGTGAACCTTTTTTTTTTTAATGAATTATAATTAGCGTTAACCTAAGGAAATCAGAAAATGTCTCCTAACCATGGAGATGGCACTGAGAAAAGATCAAATAGTCCCCACTGTTCTTTGACCAAAAAGGGAAACTGAAGCTAACTGTTTCTGGTTTCTATTAGCTAACTAAAGTACTCTTTCTGCAGAATGCGTGTGTGAGAGAGGGAGCGAGCGAGAGAGAGAGAAAGAGAAAGATCTAGAGAGAGAGAGAGAGGAGAGAGAGTTGCAGGGAATGGGATGGAGTGGTAAAGCTCTTACATACTTCACGAAATCTGTCCGGACAAAGCATTTCGAATGAGTACCATACATTTCTCCAAGAGTGATGTATATGACGATTCTCTTCAACCATTGTAATTTGTTACATATTTCTCTCTTTCTTCAGCTGAAATGGATTTCAACACTCTCCAAATCGCTCACATGTATGTATATACATTTATAATTAAATTTTTTAGTATGAGATAAACAATATAAATGGGGGGAAGTACTTATGAATGATATTCTGATTCGAAAAATAAATAAATAAATAAAAAGTGATATCCACCTCATTGGAATAATATTCGTCTTCAGCGAAATCAAATATTACTAATTAATTACTAGCCAACAAGCTGACATTTGAGAGAAATATAACAATGATATAACAGTTTAGTCTCAGTCAGAATACAAATTCTCCATGAACACATGATGATCACATACACATAGAATTATAACCTCCTCAAAAAGAAAAAAAAAAAAAGAAATCAAACAAACAAACAACAGAAAATAATTTCAAGCCTAGCTACTATAAAAGAAAAAGAAAAAGAAAAAAAAGACATCCTACCACTGTGAAATAGTGTACGTACGTTTTTCAGCAAAAGATGACCAAAAAGTAGTACTGATAATATAATTATATATATATATATATATAATATATATAATCCCTTCTATTTATCTCCCTTTCCTTTTGTATTTTTCATCTTCGAATTCGAACTTTGATTATCAAAAAGTTAATTATAAGCTAGGGTGGTAATTTCAATTGATCAAACTATATATTTTGATGAGATGATTAATTGATATATTATATGAATATGGATTCGTATAAACTATAAGAGATGGTTGGTGGAAGAAGTAGTGCTGAAAGTAGAGAGATCGGTCCACGCATTACCAGAAGCAGTGCCACCCAAGTTATACTGATGATGATGATGATTTCCAAGACCGCCCAAAAAATTTCTTGAAATATTATTATTATTATTTAGCCCTTCATTACTGCTAATATTTCCTTCCACTTTCACTGAAGCCATCTGAGAAACGACCCCGCTAACACCGGAATCTGACGGCTTAGTTCGAGCGAAGCCCGGCGGCTCCACACTTTCATTATGATGATGATGAGTATTTCCCTGATGATGTTGATATTGGTGTTGATGATGATGGTCAAACGGGAACAATCCAGGAGTACCAGTATTTGGTGCTGCTTCTAAATTAGCCAAGAAAGGAAACTGTTGTTGTACTTGCTGCTGGAGCCTCCACTGCTCCGCGAGTCCGGTAGGTAAAAACTCGATGTCAGTGCCGCCACTTCCCCCGCCGCTGCCTGTCGCCACCACCTGTGGCAACGGGATGCCCCCAAAATTCAACCCTAAGTCTCCTGAGCCTCCATAATGATCGGTGGCGAGATTGTGTAGGACAGGCAAAAAGGGTAAGTGGGGCGGCGGCTGGTGAGGCGCCAAATGGCCTAGTATGTCGCCGCCGTTGGACGACAAGGCGGCGGCACTTGAGGAGGAGCCGGTTTGGCGATCCGAGGACGCAGCCGTCGTTGCCGAACCGGGGGATTTGGATCTACTGGAGCCTTTGCTCCTCTTGTTCCTCCTGCAACCGCCACCGACTGGCACGTTTCGCAGCGCTCCGCCTCGAGTCCAGTACCGGCGGCAGGTCTTGCAGAAGTGCCGGGGCTGAGAGAGGCTGTAGTTGTTGAAGTAGCAAAACTTGGTGTTGGCGGAGTCGCACCGGGGGCATTTCAGCGCCGTCTCCGGCTGAGGCATCTTCGCCATCCGAGCCCGATCAGCCATCGAACCGGGCCTGATTGAGCCCGTTCCACTGCCGCCTCTACCTCCGGCTGCTTGAGGTGGCTGAGAAGGAACAGGAGGAAGCTGGGGATTCTGATGATGATCGGTTCGACCGCCTTGTTGCTGCTGCTGATGATGATCATGATTTTGTTGCTTCAAAAATTGGAAAAAAAAATTATATATATATATATATATATATATATTAGAAATCAAAAAAGAAGAAGATGAAAAATCAAATATCTGGTATATTCAAGGAAGGGATTGAAAAGGGGTATTGGATATATAGGAATATATTTACTTATCCCCTAGAGATTTTTTTTTAATTTATTTAGCTTTTTTTTTTTTTTTTTTTTTGGAAGAAGAAGAAGAAGAAGAAGAAGAAATTAAACTTAGGCCATATATTTTACCTGTTGCTGCCAGTTGGATGGATCCAGAAAGACAGGAACTGAAGAGAAAACCATGATAATATTAGATCAGTGATTTCTCTCTTAAGGAAGAATTAGCTTTTTTTTCTTTTCTTTTCTTTTCTTTTCTTTTCCCTTCTTTTCTTTTGTAAAGGTTGATGGGTTTTTTTAGGGCGATAGAGAATCACATCAACACAACAAGAGAGAATTAGTTGCAGAGAGAAATATTAAAAAGAGAGAGAGAGAAAGAAAGTAAGAGCGTCTCTAGAGAGAAATCAGGAGACGGGAAAAGAGAAAGATAAAGAGGAGGGGGCTTGTTTGTTTGTTTATTTATTTTGTTCCTTGTTGATGATCTCTCTATCTCTCTTTTTGTTTTATTGAATTTTTAGGGTTTTGTAAGAGAAAGCAAATCACAATTTAATTTTCTTAGTCTTTAAGCTTCTTTTTTTAATTAAATTGATCTTTAATTTACACTAGTACTACTATTAGTCATTAGTGGTCATGCATGAAGAGAGAGAGAGAGAGAGAGAGCAAACCCTACGCAAAAGTTTAATACGAGCTTAATCAATAAATAATAATATGAATTAAAAACAAAAGTAATTGGCTAAGAGGTGGGGTTTTGGGTGGAAAAGTCACAATCGAATGTTACCTTTAATATTTCTCTGGGCTGTTCCCCCACGGATTTTTTTTATATTTTTATTTTTGCATGGAAATGTATAAAGAGTTTTTTCCTTTCTTTTCTTCTTCTTCTTCTTCTTCTTTTTTTTTTTTTTTTTTGTATTTGTTTGTTTGGGGGGTTTTCTACTTTTGCTTTACGTACAGATTACAAAAAAGTTAAAATTTAAAATTATACAATCTTTATAGACCAATTTTTTTAGACATATTTATACAAGCAAATATTAAATAATTTGAAGTTATGGAATGAATATTTTACCAACTATCATATGTTAAGGACAAAAATGGATCAAAAAAATAGAAAAGCTTATACTTCATCTTTTGACAGTGTTTTTTGCCAAAAGTCTGAGAAGAGATCGGAATGTTATTTTCAGAAAAGTAAGAGTATTAAGTAAAGCCTATTTAGTGATTCAATTAATATACTTATTCACTTTTTATCCCCCCAAATCCTTGAGCACATAAAATCCAGAGTATAAATATTTGTCAAAAAGGTGTGTATAGATCATGTAAAAAGATAGAAAAAAAAATACACAAAAGCAAAGAATATTAGTTCGTATATATGGATTCCTATCTTGTGGGAGACAATACAAGAAACTGCCATGCAAATACTTTGGCACTTGTATGGCTAATTGTATCCAATTGCTGATCTCAAATTAAACGAAAACTTAAAGGTGAAGAATAAATATTTTACACTTGTTTATCAAGTGTTAGTTCCTTCTTTCCTTTTTCTTTTTTTTTATCTTTTTTTCTTTTTCCTTTTTTCCTTTTTCCTTTTTTTTTTTCTTTTTGGCTGGAGATAGAAGGGATTATCATAAGCTTGGAGGGGGGGTCACCGTTCCTGTTTCATTATAGAAAACATAAGGACCAATATTATCATAATGGCTTTAAATTATTCATGATTGTGGCACTGTCAAACTTGTGCACTGGATTGCCAGTTTGCAAATGGAAAAGGATGGCGATTTTCTTTGCACGCTATTGAAAGGGCTTTCTTGATCTCCTATACGTGTGCCTTTTCTTGTGTGTTAACTTCAACTAGAATAGGATTATTTACCTTTTTATACCTTGTATTTTAGATTTATTCAAATAATATACTATCAGTTTTTGATCTTATTAAATTTATACCTTCAGATTAGATTTAATACATAAATTTATATCTTTGCCTAAACAATCTTCAATTTTAACCAAAAAATTGCCTAAAATACCCTCAAAATAAAAATAATATAACTTTTAAAACTTAAAAAACTTTAAACTAAGGTTTTTACCTTAAAAATGTATAAATTACCTCAAAAAGGTTATTGTGTGTTATTATTTTTGTTTTTTTTTTTTTTTGAAAGTTTTAATTTTTTTATCATTTACTTAAAGAAAATTTGGTCATTTTAAAGATCAAAATCATCTATTGACCGAGATAAGGTATAGATTTATATATTAAATCTAATCTAATAGTATATATTCAATGAAATCGAAAACCAAAAATATAATTTTTGAATTAACCTAAAACAAATGATATAGAAAGATAAATATCCCATTAAAATGTTAATATATATATATATATAGTAGTTATAAGTATAACCTAATGGTAAATCCAAACCCGACTCACTAAAGCTATAGAATTTTAATTCTCACTCATCGATCTCAACTTTCAAAATATAATATATATATATATATATGTATAATTTGTCAAAATCTATCATCATTTTTAGTCAACTCATTTCACTACATCATTAAATTGTGACAGTTTATGGTACTTTATTACAATTTACAAACTATTCTATTAGCTTTAATTAATTTATAAATTTAATAAATCTAATTCATTTACATTGCAACTAATTATTACTATACTAAAATATAAAATAATATATGAAATGAAAATCTTTTATTTTTAATTGAAAGAAATCATAATAGAAATTTTAAAATAGCTAGGAAACTTTCAAATGGGAAAAAAATTCGTCAAAACAGCTCTATCAGTAGGATTGCAAAGTAACTGGGTTTATCCGAATGATGAAGCCAATAATGCAAATATAAATAGGCATTTTCACGCACACACACACACACACATGCATATATATATATATATATATATATATATATGTATACACACGCAATTTTTTTTTATCCCCTCAAAATAAAATTTGTTCTCTTCATAAGCAAAAGTTAGAAGGTGGGGGAGGTGCCTCTTTTTTTTTCCCCAAAAAGTTGTATACGGAAAGAAATTAATAACTATTAGGCGCGTATTGTAAGAGAATTATTCATGTGTGGTTACTTTGATCGGTAATAATTTGTGGGACCTATATTTGAAATGTAAAACTATCATTCACTAATAATTTTAGGGTGACGTATCATTCACTGCAAGAAAAAAGGGAATTTTAACAAGCAAAATTTTTCAGTATGAATATTGCTTACATCTTATTTTCAGTACGAATATGAGTGCTATTATTAAAGAACACCTTACTGCTTTATATTTGACCTAAGTAAATAATTAAACTATCTCTCATTTTCTTGCTACATAGTTGAAAAAAAAAATTATATATAATAGTGCAGAAATTCTACAAGCAAATCGGAGTGGTGGCGAGACTTCCATGACAAGGTGTACATATAGAAACATTTTGTGTTTAAAAATATTATAATATATATTATAATCATACAATTAAAAAGTATATGAAGCTCTATAGAATGCTCTATATAACTCAAAAATACATAATTGCACACACTAGTATCAGGGACGCATCTGAGTATGTTCCCTGTTAATGACAAAAATATTCTTTTATCCTATGTATATCTTTTCCATTTCCAACCATAAAGATGCAATCATGAATAAATAGAACTTATAATTATTTTTTATTAGCAGAAGAACTTGTAATTCTCTTCTAAATTAATATGTCATAATTCCCTTCAAAAAAATATATAATATTATAATTTTTTTTTAAAAAAAGGTGTAGACATCAGAAACTTTTAAAATTTATTAAAAGATGGTTGAATAAAACCCACAAATCTTTATTACATATAATGGTTGAATAAAAAATATTGAATAAATAATATATATAATGTATAAAAATTCAAAAGTGAAATATATATGACAATAAAAAGAAAATAATCAAAGAATCATTATGAAAAATAAATGTTGTATTTTGAATGTAGCACATAAATAGAAAATATTGGATTTCAAGGGAAAAATATTTTTCTTTTCTATCTTTATAAGTTTCTCGCTTTTAAAAAGTCCTTCGTATATACATTTTAAAAAAAATATGTGGGTATTACGGAAAAAAAAGTATTATTAAAATCATATTTGTATTTGGAAAGAATTATATTTTAAATGACAACGTGAAAAAAAGTTTGAGCAAGGAGATATTTAAGAAAAATTAGTAAAAAATATTTTAAAATACAAGATTAAAAAAAAAAAGCAAGAATGCAAAGAGTTTGCGACGAATATAAGGGTATTTGACAAGCATGGTTAAAATTAACTTTTTAGTTCAAAAACAATATAACATATGAGAGCTTTAGACTGCAGTAACTTTTTCTTTTTATTGTAGCACATATGAGGGCTATACACTATTTGGTAACCCAAAAGTTGGCTATAACCATACTTAATTTTCCTTCCTAAGTTACATATACATACTCTTTTTCCTTGTTTGGGTTTTTTCCTAGGTTTTTTCATACAAGGTTTTAATGAGATCTCCTTCTAGGAGTACTAGACTTTTTGAATTTTTTTTTTTTTTAACTTGGGGTTGGAGGATTTAAACTCGTCAGTTTTAGGTAGAGTGGGGTGTGATTTTACTGCTATGTAAGCTATGCCTGGAACCATACTCTTTGAGTGCTGTCTATCCCCCTCATTTATATTCCTAGTTCTTATTTTAGGTGGTTTTCTCTCTTGTTTAGAGATTTTTCTCTTTATAATCCGTCGGGATAATCTTGGTTTGTTTTCTCTTCATGAGGGCCGACAATATGGGTTGCGACACGACGACATGACATAAACCCGACATGAATTTTTGCGGGTTAGTGTTAAAAAAAATCAACTTTGAGTCAGTTTAGTGTTAACTCAATTTAGTGTCAACTCGAAATTGACTTATCCAAAAACAGATCAGGTTTGAGTCAACCTGCCTAACCATAAACTGACCCGCTTATATTTATTCATATATTTTTTTTATTTTGTTATTATATATCAGATCAGATATAGATAATAGTATAACCCTAAACATTAAAACCCTACCTCTTACTTTGGAAGACAAATCAGTTCTATTATCCTATCCTTGCTATGATGGCTCATGACATTTTAAGCATTCTAGTATCAACAGTTGCATCAAAATCTACATTTAGTAATAGTATCAACAGTTGTTATGATGGCTCGTGATATGTTTTGGACTTGTTGGATTTTTTTACATTTTAGGACTAGACTTTCTTGTTGTTGTGGTATGAAAATCATCTAATTTTATGTTTGTTTTGTGTTATATATATACAATCAGGTTGCGGGTCAAATATGGGTTGTGGGTCATTTTTTTTACATTGCGCATAAAGAACAGATTGATATGGTTCGTGTTTGTGTCGACTCGTACGAAAATGTGTCGGGTTAGGGTTGAGAATTTTCAACCTGTTCGTATCACGAGTCGGGTTAATATTGACCTAATTTTTATAAAAATTGACACAATAACCCAACCTGTTGACCCAATTTGCCACCCCTGCTTTTCATGATGATTATCACCCAATCATTCCTATTGATATAATATTTCTCTTGGTTTTTTATCACACACATTCCTATTGATATAATATTTCTTGAGGTTTTTTTTTTTATTGTCATGATCTAGAATCGAAGGTAGTGACTGAATTGAAAGAAATATTTTTAAAGATCTGGAACGTCAAAAATATTTGGAAACTATAGTTGAGCCCATAAATTTATAAAAAAAATAATTCAATATGCTTCGGAGTCTTTAATATTAAATAAAAAGATAAAATATAAATAAAAAATTTAAAATGAAGATACACAAATTTTAAGTGAATGCTTATAAAATAAGTAAAAATATAGTTATACAGCTTTAGTCAAAATAAATAAAAATAAATTCAAATAAGAAATAAAACATAGTTTATAAATAATAAATCATCTACTTGAAGTGTTCATTTCATGTATCTTCCATACACCAATAAAAATTATAAGGATAGTATACCAATCGAGTAGTGAGGAGCATCGACGATATCCCAGGCATCCAGTATCAACGACTAGCTTGAAAAGGAAAGCAAGAGGAGTGAGTACATATTGTCCAGAAGGAAATCTATTACCTACCTTTTGGTTTTTTTTGCTATTATTATATAAGATTCTTGTAAAGTTAATGAATGAATTTTCATATCAAGATAAAAATTCATCAAGTTCACACTTTATCAAACAATTTAATAACTCAAAATCTATAAACGGCACTCAAATTCTTTCACTCACGTCCTTGGTTGTTAGTAAAGAAAGGTTAAAATAAATTCCATTAGACCTTAAATGAGTATTTTATGTCCGTTGTGCCCCAAAGGAGCACACCGTAAGACAGGCCATATAGCAACGATGACACCAAAATTATGTGATGTTCATTGTACCTAACAAATGAGCACCCCGTGGGATATAACTTTGAAGAATGCATTGGATGGTCTTAAAAGTTGTCCAATGGCGCCGCATAAAGTCTCAACATATATTGGATCTGGTTTTAACCTATCTGAACACTAAAAACCCATCCTAAATCATTCTACCCATGTTATTCAATTTTGACAAAATTTCAGCAGCATGACAACTTGTTTTCTTAAAACTAAAAATTTAAACCAGCAAATAAACAAGCTACAAATACATTGTGGTGCACCATAACTGCAAGATGCACCATTTAGAGCAATTATGTTGGGTCAATTAAGCATTTCATTCCAACCATCAATTTTACAAGATCAAGCTCAAACATAAAATAATTGATCCTTCCAAATCAACAATAAACATATAGGTCTTCAATTTGTGTATAAAAACCAATCTCAAGATCAAATGTATCTAAAACTAATTCAATAACAAATTTTTCATAATAATAGTAATAATAATAATAACAATAATAATAATGATGATGATAAGAACAACAACACATCAATAGTGCCAATTCCGACAACAACGACGACGACGACGAGACGACGATGATGACTATGACAACAAAACAACAACAACAACAACAACAATAACATATATTTTGATAAACAATATATTAAATCCATTTAATTTAATCCTAAATTTTGAATTTTTCAATTGATTAAATAAGATTATCACAAAAGATAAGTAATAGAGTTCCTATCGACTTAGTCGACGACATTTGGCAACAAAAAGATTTGAAATAGCACCATTCGTTAAAACTTTGAATCACCAAACTTAGCATTTGGAATTTTGTCTCGCAAATCAAGCACCACAAATGCATCCAAAATGTCGAAAACATGCTTAAATGACATCTTTTTTGATTTGGTGATTGGGGTCAACTGTTGACCGCTATTGACTGGTGTTGACCACAGTTGACTGGCAAAGCTATTGGAGATCAGTACCAAAATAAAGCTCTCAACGCGAGGATCACCATTCCAAGGTTGGCTTTCTAAAGCGAAGCTTTGCTCCCAAGAAAATGGAGCAAAACCGATGAAGGGAAACGGCAATGGCCTAGAAGTTCTAGCGATGGTTGGGCTTGAGAAGGGGTAGGTCTTGTTCCTCTCGATGAGAGAAACTTAACGTTGCAACTTGCTAGCAGATAGGGAACCAGACAACGCCAGAATCATCCACCAAAGCCCAAAAGGTGTGCGGCAGACTTCCTTTGTCCTAGGTGGGGGTGGCAAAACGAGTTAACGGGTCGAGTTAGTGTCAGGTTGGAGTTAATTTTTACAAAAATTAGGTCTACACTAACCCAACCCTTGACACGAATGGGTTAAGAATTCTTAACCCTAACGCGACCCCTTTTGATACGGGTTGACACGAACACGACCCGTGTCAACCTGTTCCTTATGCATAGTGTCAAAAAACAATTACCCGCGACCCATTTTTGACCCGTAACCCGATTGTGACCTACAACCCGCCTATGACCCGCCTACATTAATATATATAATATTAAAAAAAAACATAAAATTAGAAGAATTTCATACCACTGCAACAAGAAGATGAGTGATAAAAGAGGTAGGGTTTGATCTTTTAAGGGCTTATATTATATATGAAATAATATTAATTTTTTTAAAGTTAATTAATTAAATACGGGTCAAACACAGGTCATTTTAGTGTCAGACAGGTTGACCCGAACACGACCCGTTTTTTGACAGGTTAGTTTTGGGTCGACACTAAAATGACCCGTGGTTAAATTTTTTGACACTAACCTGTAAAAAAACATGTTAGATTCATGTCGTGTCGTCGTATCCCAACCCGTATTACCGGCCCTCGTCCCAAGTAGCCGGCGACGAGTGGAGAGGTGGCGGTCCGGCTCCAAAGTTTTCAAGGGTTGCAACTTTGGATGAGCCGGCGCATGCAAGCGGGCGGCGGCCGGAGGTGGGTCGGTGGGAGAAGGCAAGGACGATGGGGGGTTCTCTATTCGCACAGGAATTAAAGAAAGAAAAGGAAAGAAAAGAAAAAAGAATAGAAAGAAGAAAAGAAAAGAGAAAAAGAAAATGGGCCGGGGGGAGAAGTCAAGGAAATCTAATTTTTAAATCAAATTTTTTATTGAAAAGAAACCTTCTAGATTTAATTTTCTACCCTAAGATTATTAAAAATTTTAAAATGATTCAAAATTTTGAATTCTTTTTCAAATAAAACCATGGGTTTTACATTTATGCTGTGCAATTTGATCATCCCTAATCAAATCCTATAATGTTATTGGGATTTTAGCTTTACATATATGCAGTTTCTAGAATTAATTATTAGTCTTTTACCCTTTTTTAGTCCTGCAAATTGATTATTAGTCTAATATGTCATTTTCTAGGTTAAAAATATCATCTTTCTATATTCATCATTTTTCTGGAGATGTCGATATTTTTTTTCTCTTTCTCGCATTCTTTCGAAGTACTTTTAAACCTCTTTTCTCCTTTCACTGAACTCTTCACGTATAAGCCACACTAACAAACAAAAAAAAGCAACAAAATACACATTAAAAAAAATAAAAATTACAAGCCCATATCTTTTCATACTCGATAGTACTAACGGATGAGAAAAAGAAAAAGGTGAAGAGTTTGAGGGGTGGCCTAGCCGCCGGACGTGGGGTGGCTAGACGCGTCCGGTGGCTAGACTGGTCGTCATCAGATGCTTCCGGTCGGGCGATTCTTGCTTTTTCCACATGCCACGTCAGTTCCCTGTGGATCCCACACCACCTTCCTCGTCATTTCCAACCGATCTCTCTCTCTCTATATATATATAGATATAGAGATTTATATATATATATATATATAGAGAGAGAGAGAGAGAGAGAGACACACACACACACACACACACATACATGTTACGTATAATCGGCTCCTATTACTCTTTTGTATTGTCTGGGGTCGGTTAAAGGAGAAGAGCCAAACCCCACATTTTGTATTTTGTTGGTCTCCACAAATGGGAAAATGAGGCCCGGATTTCTGGTTCAAGTAATTTTCTGTTCTTTTCTTTCTTTTCTTTTTTTTCCCCTCAATTCAATGTTAAGCAAAAGAAGTGGATGGTGGACATTCTGCAATCTGCATCAAATCTTGCGCTGCATTTTTCAGGATAAAAGGGATTGTGACCGTCCGATTCCACGAATGTACCCCACTATAGTGGAGGGATATTTTGGCATAAAGTTTTTATATGGGGATTCTATATAATTGGCTAATATGCATGGTCTTGATGCGTTGTTACATGGAATGAAAGGTCACGATCATTTGACCTTTCTTCCACAAAAATAGATCAATTGTGTGGATATTGAAAAAATTAAGCAACATTGTCAAGATTTCTAAAATGTCAAATAGCATAAATTCAGTTAGGTTTAAAGGAAAAACAACTTGCTATAAAAAATATATATTTCTATTCGATAATATTTGATGAGAATATCACGTTATAAACGAAAATAAAATTATGAGTCAAAATAACTTTTTAATTTGCTATTATAGAATTTATCATTCTCGAGATTGTTTGACTATTACATGCTTCCGTATATATCTCGCACGGTGTAGCTAAATTTAACCTGGGCTGAGATTTCGATATCAAATAGCCTAAAGTTATTATTGATATTTTTCAAAGCAGCAATGTTTAATTTGGAAGAAAAACTCATATACTAATGAGTTATAAACTCAATAGGAACATCACGTCTCAAATCTGGCACTCTGGACTAATTTGACACCATTATATGATACTTGTCATTCAACACGATTATATTGTGGGTACAGCTACGTATTACTTAATTTGCTTCAATAAAAGACTTGTTACTAACAGTATTAGATTATATTTATTTAGTGTTACAATAAAGATAATTGAGTGTTATGTATATGTAATAACGATCATTTCAATGTTCAATTGATCCCGATGTAAGATATTTTTGTAAAAGTTTATAACAAGATCAAGAGAAGGAAAGTGACATAATTAGAATAATAAATGCTATTAAATAATAGAGAAATAATTTAGCTGGAACATAACCTAGCTAGCTAAAATTACTGTGCAATTGAGACTGATTGTGAAAGGGACACGGGCAATACATGTATGATGAGAAGTGACCTTTAACAAACTTCATTTGGATAAACAAATAGATAGCAACCTACGCGTTTTCATTGGATACCATAATTTAACATACAAATACCATCATTAATATTCTACGTTTAACCAACAAAAAAAGAATATACCCAATTAAGTATTTAATCCATTTTGATAGAAATTCTTGTTTAATTAGAACCTTTCAAAAGAATCGATTCTTGTTCGAGAAGATCTAGGGTTTTCCATGAAATTATGTAATTCGCATCAATGAAAGAAAGGTCAATCTTCCACATTTATCATATCAAGATATTTCACAAAGATTCCTTCTTAAGGTAGTTAGAGTCCAACAATATTTTCAGAATTGAGGGAACCACATACACAGAATTACTTGACCCCAGAGCAGCTTGCTTTTTGAACTGATAATACACACACACACACACACACACACATATATATATATATATATATATATATAAAGATACCCACATACATTCATATGTATACATATAAGGACAGAGCCAGAGAAATAATCAAAGGGAGCAGAGACATGGTTGAACTATTGATGTGAGAGGGAAATACAATTTTAGGAGGAGCGGAATGCAATTTTAATAGGGCAAATTGCAATTTTTATAAAATTTCATGTACCAAACTAAAAGAAAAAAAGTTTAGAGGATGACAGCCTACTCTCATCAGTGTATAGCTCTCTCTGTATACTTATACATGTATATATATTGCCCAACAGTCTATCTGGACATATAGGAATATACATTATATATAATCGTGGTTTTTCTTTTTCATTCTTATCACTTATTCATCTTTTGGTAACTGTCAATTATATCTACAGTTTATAATTGGTTGGAAATTCGGCAAATCCAGGCAAGGAAAACTACATCTCAACAAATCAAGCCAGTGCTCCAGTTTAAGAAATAGAGAGACTTTTAGTGAAATATATATATGTGTGTGCGTCAAGAATGGCACTGATAAGGCTGAAAAGATGAAATATGTTTTCAGTTGCGGTCCCAATATCTGCATTGGTAAAGAATGAAGTTGGTCTGCACCAAACAGAAAGGCCCTCTGCCTCTGGAGATTAGATCAATTATAGGAGATCAAATATATACATATATATATATATATATATATATATATAAACAAAGAAATAGGAACTGAGTAGAGAGACACAAGACCTCCCAACTAGGTTGGTAATCATTAAAGGTTTGTTGGTGTGTGGGTTTGGAATAATATGATTTAGAATTTTATTGTTTAAACTGTAGCCTCTAAACTATATAGTTTAAATAGTGATTTTGAACAAACGTTTAGAATGTAAATATTTAAAACAAGAATAGTAGTTTAAAACAAGAATTGATGTTTAGAAAACTATAGTTAGGAAAGAAAACGATAATAAGAATAGTTTTACCATAGAAAATAGCTCAAAACTGCACAAACTTAAAAGAGGAGCAAAGTTTAGATTTCAAGTGTTTTGGCTAATTTAACACGGTCTTAGTTATTATTCTACTAAGCATCAATTTAAACCGCTTCTATGGTTTAAAACTGTTTCTATAGTTTAAAACTTACGCAACAAATGGTATATAAGTAATTCAATCAAAATTTCATCTTATTTTATTAAATTAAAAAGAAAATTAAAATAAAGTTTAGAATCCAACCATAAAGATAAACTCAACATATGAAAGCTATGATAATCAACAATTATACAAATAAGATAAAAACAACCGAAAATATATCAGTTTATGATCTATACATTTAGAAACCCTTGCGCTCTCTAACAGGAAGACTGTATAGAAGACTATATGTATCTTTCTTTTCAGAATCATTGTCGCGCTTTTAAGCATCTTATTAAGCTCTGTCAATCTGTCCTAGGACTTTGAAAGCACTAATATCAACATCTTTAGTCTTAGTCGCATCATTACTTTGTTACTTATTCTTAGGTTCTTTTCCTGATTTAATGGGAGTTAATACTCTTTTTGCTTCCTCAATTTAATATGCCCAAGAAAAATACTCTACACTATATAATATGTTTTATTTTCTTGAAAGGAATATATATATATATATATATATATATATATATATATATATATATACAGAGCGAGAGAGAGAAAGAGAGAGAGAGAGAGCCGCAGTATTATTGGGCTAACACACGTATACTGGATAACATTTTTGACTAGTGTTAACAGCGTTTAATATTTTTAACCACTAGTTATCCATCGGAGATATATTAATTAAATTGGAAAAATTATAACTAAAAAGCACGAACCTAGCTTTAAATTATAGCAGTGTTAATTCTAAAAGAATTTTTTTTAGGGAATTCTAATAGAAGATTTGAGAGGGCAAAAAAATTTATTAACTAAATAATTTGTAAATATTATTTATGTAAATATATAATTAGTAGACATTGATTAAAAATATATATGATATTTGGTATTTTATGGGAGTAAATTTGGTAATTAATCGCAGATCTACTAATCTGAATTTATCAGTGCAACTTACTAGATTTTCAAAAAAAAAAAAATTGTCGTTTATTTATCTTTCAGATGTAACATAATTTCAAGTTGATGTGGGGAAAAAGAGTTGAGAAAGTTTACATTTCCAATTAGTATATGAGTGCTATTTGTAAACTTTGATGTCTTATTTCAATGTTCATTTATCTATCTATGATTAGAAGGTCAAAATATCTCTAAATGAATTATAAAATAATGTGTCTTCTCCTTCTTTTTTAACTCCGCGCATGAAAGAGAACTGTAAAAGAACCGCCAAAAGTCGATCGGCTCCTAAAAGAAGATCTCATTTAAACCTTGCAAGTTGCAAGGATAAAATCAAGTGAGAGAAACCAAGCAATTAAGGAAAAATGTGCACGACTTTGGGCCTAAGAAACTCTTGAAAAAAAAAAAAAGTAGCAACAACAAACAAGTCCATTTACAAAACACCTACAAAACTAGCCAACTTGAAACCGCTCTATATCTCCGCGGCATATATTAGCAGAGTTAGAAAGTAGAAAATTCACAACATATGTTCAATCACATTCAAACCTAAGATAATTTGGATCCGTAATATTATATCTTCTATTAGCTGATTTCTTCGGCTCGTTAACTGGGATAAAATCGCTATTAGACCATCTCCAATATAAATATTATATTTGACACTAAAAAGATAAAACTGACATATTTTATATCCTATTCTATTTTGGCTTTAATACATAATCCTATTTCGAATGTTGTATCTATTTTAACATAGTTAATTTTAAGCTTTGGATTTAGTGAGAGTGGACTTAATGACAAGTATTTAAATGCATCAACAATTAGGAATCAAACTATACTATACTTAGTGCTAAAATAGACACTAAGTTTGGTATATGCAAAATTTAGTATCAAAATTAGTATTATACTGAAGAGTAATTTTTTCACTCAAATATTAAAATTTTCATAAACACACTAATTTAATATTGCATCGAAGATGTTGTTACATGTTACATATCTTTCATGACAGAATAAAATCACGAAAATGATTATAGTATAAACAGCGTAAATATCTCTTTAATTTATTTCCTTTTATTAATTGAGTGCGTGCATGTATATAAGACAACTGACGCATGAAACAATCTGAACTTCTTTTTTTTTTTTTAACTCCAAGCTTTTGCCAGGAATTATTTAGGAACCAAGTTTATTACCACATGCATTTTACTTACCAAACAAACTATGTCTTTCTAGCTAACAATACACACACACACACACACTCAAAATACAATGATATTAAGCATATTAATATGTCTCCATTTAGAACACTCCACATTTAATCGCGAAAAGACGCTTAATTCACACAAAATGCTATATATATATATATATATATCTATATAAGGTCTAGGAAAAATTACAGCCACCTAGCTAGCTATCCACAATTAGATCTTCAGATTCAAATCACGAATATTGATCAGATATCTTAGTTGTGAAATCCTAGACTTTCCATTTCAAAAAAAAAAAAATCTTAGACATTATTCTGTATCCATACAATAATATATATGTAATAAATAACTTAAACGAAAGCTGTTAAATATTTGGACAATCCTGATAGTGCATGCAACTGTTAAACTTTGAATATCTATCCGTAGAACATGTGATTGACTTGAGCAAAATAAAATATAAAATAAAATAAGAAAATGTGTAAGGTTTCTTTTTCTTTCCTTTTTTTTTTCCGGTAACAGAAAAATGTTTGAGGTTGGTGGTGTAGGAATCTAATTCCCCAATCTAATCAATCTTTGCAGAATATTTCTTTAGCTTATTTTCATGCAAAAAGCTTTGGGTTTGCAGCTTTTTGTCGCCGCTATTATTTTGTTCATTTGCTGTCACCCAACCCTCCCGCATAACACACACAAGAGAAAGTTCACACAACAAAGAGATAACAAAGTAACATCAATTAATATTTAGATCTTTTTATACGTTAAATCTAATGAAAATCACGTTAAAAATAAAAATATATATATGTCACTGATATAATTTGATAAATATGTAATGGCTAAAAAATATACATGTATTGATAACAATCTTTCTTAACCAACAAAAAAATTCTCATTTATATTTTCTATAAGGTGTTCGAGAATCTTGACTTGAATCAGTTAATTCAAAATACTGTAGCAATAGAGAGCTTTATTTTATAACTCATTTTTGCTTTACAATGTTAAAATAATTATAGTGTTTGAGTTCAAACAAATTTATTTAAATTGATTCTCCAAAGACATGCTACAACTCGGCATAAAATAGTAATTGTTTTCAACATAATGGATAAATAATTTGTTCAAATTCATATCATAACAATTATCTTGTTGAACAGAATGTTGGATCTTTCTCTATCCCTGAGCATATACTTTGGGAATATTGGCCAATTAAGCCTTAATCAAGTAAGAGGTGTAACTTAAAAATTAATTGATTAAAAGATGATCATGAGTTTGATCAAGACTTGAGACAAATGATCTGACTCTAAAGACCGCTTGATCGTGGTCACGTGCTTTAATCTCGAGAAGATTCTAAAAGGAGATTCTAAAATATTTGTTTAAATAAGGCTGTTTAACGTGCCACACTAATGGGCTAGTACATTTTATTCTAAGCTTTTTTTTAGGCAATAAAGATGGTGGTCCATTATATTCTGCGTCAAAAATTATGGCGCTTTCACATTTTTGAAGCCAAAAGTGGCACCCACACATGGGTCTTTCTTTGCTAGGTCATGACTTTGTGTTGTGATCCTACTTTTTTTATTATTATTATCATACATTGAATTAATTTTGCATATACCATTTTTTCTTTTTTTTTTCCCCTTTTTTTTATTACTTTTTTTGTGCATGTGTGAATGTGTGCCCTGTTTTAGGAGGAGGAACAACATGGGTCTAGTCCTCTATCTTGGGCTTGAAACTCAGAATAGTTTCTAAAGAATTGTACTAGTGCTTAAAATTTGAGGGCCCAAAGTGAACCAAGCCAAATACCTTTTCTTGGGTCCATTTGGATTATCAAAACAAGTTACGTTTGCCTCCATGTGTTCTAATCTGACCCTAAAATGATTGAGTTGTCGTTGACAATTGACCCTTTTTTTTTTTTTTACGCTGACAACGTTAACCAATCTTAAAAATCATACCAAGTGGGGTCGTGATTTTACATGAGTGGGGTCCACTAATGGCGCTCTTAAATTATAAAAATTAAGTCGAGAAACAGCCATGCATTTGACATGCATGTTTTTTTTTTAAAAAAAAATGGTAATAATAATAAGCAATCTACACTCCAAAAAAGGAATTGGGTCAATATATAATTCAACTATTACATGTTTACATTTTTAAAAACAATATAAGAACGCCTTTATCTCCTCAAAAAATAAATAAATAAATAAATAAATAACACCTTTATAGTTGAGCACTACATCCAAATCCAATACCTTAACCTATATAATTTTTTTCTTTTTTGTTGGTAACAAACTCATACTTTAATTTTCTTATCCATGGTTAAAGATCCAATCACCCTCCTATAATGATGCCATCGTAAACCATTCGACTATAAACACAACTAGGTCAAAAGAAAGAGCAAAAAATAATAATAATAATACTCTAAATTTTCTTTTTAAAAATAGAGGAGCTTTTTATCATTGTTATTTTATTTTTGGCTAATATCGGAGTCTCAACAGTACTTTTAAAAAATTCAGCATTGTCGGCAATCGAAATTATTGATGTTGCGTACGATAAGATTCAATGGTTTTGAAATAAAAGCATTTTGATTTGACACAATTCCTACCGACCGAAATAAGACTTTATAATGGTTGGGCAAATAAAGCGACAATCACTTTTCCATGAATCTCTTGAGATGTGCCCCTTTGTGAACATTTTGAAAAAAAAGAAAGAAAAACACCTTTGTGAATTTTTAGTTCAACAATGCCCATAATCACAACCATGTCATACCATTATTCATTTGTTGCTTCACGCAAGGCATCAACACCCGCAGACAAGATCTAAACTAAACCCACAAATCAACAAGCAAAATCTCCTTTCACTCATCTGATCTTCAAAGCTAAAATATTAACAAGCAAATAAAATCTTCTTCCAATGATTTATGTCCTTGGTTTTCTTTCAAAACTCTTAAGGCTGTGTTTGTTACATACAAGAAGAGTGGTGTAAAGGCTTCCAATACTATGTTCAATTTTCGGATATGCCATTCTGAGCCTTAAAACAAAAATCTTATGACGATGGGATTGCATATCCATATACAAAAGGGTGTATTTAGATTAGAGATAATTAGATGAAGGATGGGACTGGAGAATCCATTTGAATTACAGTTCAAACTAAAAAGTTTTGGTTTAAATTAATTTAGTATAGTGTTTTCTCTCCTAAAATTTATATAAAGTTTAGGCTCCATTATTTTGATTTAGGAAAAATTACCCCAGCTACATAAATTGTGATCTTTCCTAATCTTTTTCTCTATTTCTATATGCTCATCCATCTGAGCAGGTTTTGCTTTTTCTAGACTTTTAGCCAATGTAACACGAATTAAGCATTACAACAAAGCCATATTTAATCCAATCTCCTTCTTGTTATCTTCTTTAAAACTAAATCCCTTGTAAAATTGAACCCACAAAATTAAAGTCGAGCTCCTTCCAGTCATCCATGTCCCTCATATTTCTCTAACACTTTGGATATTCTCATATAAAGGATTTTTCTAGGTTGTTATCTTCATTTTCCCTCCATGAACTATTATTGATTTGTGTCTTTCCTATTGTTGCCCTGTTGCTCTTTTGTCGTTACTTACTTTTACACATTATTCTCACTTCCTTCGTTATTTTAGCACACGTCAGTTGGAATTTACTTGTACTAACCATTATTTTTTCATAATAATGTATAATTAATTTGTGAGTCCTACTAATCCTGTTACTAGCAATACCCCAATCGTAGCAGGACGTCAAAAAGATCCTTTATTTTTAATCATGGTGCAATGGTCTAAACTACACGCCATGAAATGATGGGACAGCTTTCCAGAGTACATTCCAGCTCTTACCATTTCTTAGCGTGGGATTTGAATTTCGTCAAGTATATATTATTATGTTTTATAAATATCAATCTTGGAGAGTAAAAAGTCGTTACTACCCTTCTTCTCCTTCTCTCCTATTTCTCTCTCCTTCTCTCCCAAAATTCACGGCACAAGGTCAAGGTCGGTGGCCTCGGATCAACAACAAGGCCAAGGCCCACCAGCACAAGCGAAGAGATGAGCTCAAGATGAACGCGTCGCCAAATCTTACCTCACCAGTGATAATTAGTTATTCCGTAAGTTGTCCTTATCGTTAGAGTTAGTTGTCATAACTAGTGTTCTAATCTTTTTCTCTATTTGGGGTCGGTGCCCTCAGGTCAACTACCAGGCCAAGGTCTATAGCACAAGTGAAGAGACGAGCTCAAGATGAGCACGTCGTCAAATCCTACCTCACTAGTGGCAATTAGCTATTCCATAAGTTGTCCCTATCACAAAAGACGGTCGTCGTAGCTAGTGTTCTAGTCTTATCTCTATCTAGGGTTATCTCAGTATTTCCATTCTATAACTTATTTTCTTAAGGGGGAAAAAAAAAAGAAAAATAGTATCTTTTAAACATGTTAACAATGAAGCATATTCGCTTATCCTAACATTCCAATAAAGTGTTTCTAATGGTCATAAATATTGTTAGATTGTAGATTTATCAGATAGAAATAGAAAATGCCACAAAGCTAAGCCTTGAATTTATTTTTCCATCACTTAGGGTGTGTTTGGTTGCAGTAGCAGAATACTCATGGTAATGGGCATGGAAATGGAAATAGTAATAGTAATAGAATAGAATGGAAAAGAAAGTTGATTCATTTATTTGGTTGTAATTTTAAGAATTCTATGAAATAAAATATGAGTATTTTCATCTTGACAAAATTACCCTTATGATATTTTATGAAATGTAGTATATAAAATGTAATATAATATAATAAAACTATAATTATATGATATATTATATAATTACGATATAGAATATAATAATATTATGATAATGGTTGATATACATAATATTATAATGATATTAATAACTATATTTTTATTGTTATAATATATAAAATATAAAATCTCATAAAAGATAATAGTAATCAATTATAATCTAATTATATATTATACGATATACTCTACTATATTTTAATAATTATAATTATATTTGTAATTATAATATCATATCAAATATTAATATGATATTATAATTATATTATTAATATAATACATCATAATTAGATTAATAATATAATATATTATGATTATAATATATAATATTATATTATAAAATAATATTATATTACATATATAATTATGATATTATTAATGTGACGACCTGAGTGTTTCGAGCCATTACTTAACACTATTCTTTACTTAAATTTACTTAGTTATACAAATATGGAATAATTTTTTCTTGAAAACTTTTAACTTATATTAACACTTTTCATAAACACATTTTCGTACCCAAAAGTATGTACAAGTTTAACTTATATTACATACTATATTAACCATAAAAGTTTCCATCAAAATATCATATTTTAAAAACACTTAATATAGTAGCAGAATTTCTCAACGGAGGTCTCCATTCCCATGTCTATGCAAAGCCCAACAGCCATTTCCAGTTCAACCATTACATTTATTCTGGTCTATTGGTTAGATTTCTTACAACATGAAATAACTAAGTGAGCTATTACTCAATAAGTCTAAACATAGCCCACAAAATAATTTTCTTATGTATGCATAATCCATTTATGCTTATTTATGAACTTTACCTTATTCATACCACAACCTTATCTTAAATTAAGGGCTCAAGTGTCCGTACTTTATGCGCAAGATCATCGTAACACCATGATCGTATCGTTCTTTACTTGAATCTCTCCTTACATTGAGAGACGTGTACGACACTTACTTAACTTTTCTTATCTGGTGAATTATTTTACCAGTTATTATGGTGACATACCATTCATTATGCTCAATAACTAGGAATATGAGCATAAGTTATGCATTTTATAAAATGGTGTAAATAACATGTTTGAAAATTATTTTGTCCACACTATAGGAAGAGTTTGAAACTTACTTAGATTCCACTCCGTGAATCCAATTTCCCGCTCCCTCATTAGTCATGTAAGTATACTGCTTGGACAATGTCCTATTACTAGTCAACTACTTTATTATCGACCTATATGCTAATTATGAAACCCAAATGTTGAACACTTATTCTTAAAATTTAATCTCATTATTAGTCGGTCTACTTATAAGTTACATAACCTGAGTGTTACATAACTTAATTTCCTCATTTAACATTACATAACATGAGCGTTATGTAACTTAAACTTTTCTGCTAGGGGGCTCTTTCCTAGTTTAGACATTTTGAGGTCCATGTAGGTCCTTTTTGCAAAAAATGACAATTTTGCTCTTGACAGGTATTCGAAAAATTTTAAACCTGTTTTAGTTAAAAACTTGTATTTTTTTGCTTATTTATTACAATGCAAAAAACAAGATATTGGTTTCCTTTTGCAAAAAAATCTAGTTTAACAAAACTTTATTGTTTTAATCTGAAATACAAAAATCTTAACGATTTTGCCCCTAGAACTAAAAACACCATTTTATACCATTATGTTCAGTTTTTCATAAGAATTAAAACTTTCAAAAGTACACAGGTCAAAATCTTTTTATTTCAAAACTTTTTTCTTTTAAACACCATTTTTAAAATTTTGTGATTAAAACTCGTAAAATTCATAACTCATAAACTATGTACAATTTTCACAATCCGTTCACTACCTTTAATAGTTTCATCGAGTTCTATAACTTTTGTATTCCAACTTTCCTCAAATTCTAATGTTATAGTGGATTCTTTGGCTAATTTCAAATCTGCCAAGTTAAAAAGTCAAAATTTTCAATATAATCTAATTGAGATTTTACAAAATTTTGTTCATGAAAGTCACTTATCTCGTTATTTCTAAAAAATCTTGTATTTTATCTGAAAAATAAATCAGCCTCTAAGCTTATCAAAACCTTAGTTTTTTGGAAGATTATCAAAACTTTGCTCTGTGAGAAGTTTTTCAAACTTTCATGTTTAAAGCATTAAGCTCTAGTTTCTAACGTCCATCAATACCATTATACATATAAAGCATTAAAAATCATGTCATAGTGTCCTCTATACAGGCCATAGTCTATACATAATACAAACTTACATAAAACTCATAAAAAATGCAAACTTTCAAGACGAGGGTTAGGGTTTTACCAAAGGATTTCTTAAGCTTTTTAATCGTTTTTGGTAGGGAGAAAAAAGGTTCTTTTATGTTTTTCATTGAACAAAAATTATGACAAACACTTCATGGGACTAAAATGAAAAAAAAAAAATTGCTCCTAAATCCAAGGCCAAAACCAAATCCAACATAAGGGAGACATGGCCTTGTTCCCACCTTTTGGGTGTCACTTTGGTAGATCCCACATATTTTTACAAAGCCAAAATTACGTTACACTTTATGTTTCCTATATTGAGTGTAAAATTAAGGAGATATTCTCATTAGCAGTCTAAAATTATGTTGACTTACTTTCTTTTTCTATATAGTCTAATGTTAACACAATATTTCATCTATCTGTGTTTGTACTTTTTAAGTATACTTACACTATATGTGTATTATTCTCTTTTGTGTGTCTGGACTTAGGCACAAAATATTTACCAGTTTAACTGACTGGCTATCGGACAATTTTTATAATTTTTTAGACTATGGAATGATTTTTTTACTTTACTAATAAATTATTCTTCATAAATTTATATCATAAAAATTATAATTAATGCGATACTAATTTTATTTTAAAAGTATTTTACAAATTTTTTAGTATTTAAACTAACAAAATTTGCACATTTGAAATACTCCAAATTACACAAAATTACTCATAATGCCTATATAAAAATTTATCATAATTAATTCACATTATGTCGTATTTAATATAAATTATCAAGGAAATTCATTGTTTAAATCCAAATTAAATTCTAGATTCAAACTAATGAATTTTTTGGTCATTATTAATTACATTATTATAATTATATTATATCATAGGGTAAATAACTCAGTTAATATCTACTTTTTTAAAAAAGTTACAATTTAGTCTCAAACCTTTTTTATTTAACTAGGTCTAACATTTTAAAAAGGGTGCAATTTGGCCTCTAGTTGTTTAATTTTGGACAAAAAAGTTTTTTAGACTTTAATTTTTAAACAATATTACCAAACTACCCCTTCAAAATAATTGATACATTAAAAAAAGTATTTTATTCAATTTTTTCTAACTTTTTTTCTCTGTCCCTCATTCTCTCCTTCTTTCACTCTATCTTCTAATCTCCTTTCTCTCTCTATTGTGAATCAAACATAGCAAACATAAAAACAACAAACGCCATCAAAGAACCTGTGACACCTCGAGCATTTTTAATACATTAAAGATGTAATAACTTAAGGATTATTGATTAATCCAATTTTTATGATAAAATTTGTAAAAGCAAAAAAGGGGGTTTTTAAAGGTAAAAATCATGCCATAATCTTATACGAGAGAAGAACAATATGGAAATAAGCTGAAAAGCTTAATTGTTGCAAAATGTATTGCAACCAATGTTAAGATAAAAATACAGTTTTAAAAAATACTATATAATAATATGAAAAACTATATAGTATTAGAATAATACAGTTTAAAGAAGTACACTGATAAAGTTATATAGTATGAAAATTACACTGTAAAAATAACACAATATAAGAATTTGACTGTTTAAGTTAAAGTAATATAGGGATAATACTGTTTGGAGAAATATGGATGAATAAGGAATGCTGTAGCTATGTAGAGAATATACTAGCAGGATAAAAAAATACTATCAGTATAAATTTAAACTGTATAAAGTTAGATAATATTGAAATTACATTATGTAATAGATGAAAATAAGTATAGGAGGTTGTGGGAATTCATGAATTTTGTGGAAAGGAATACTACATTATAGAAAAAATACTATCGGTATAAATTTAGACTGTGTAAAAAGTAACGTGGTACCCACCTATGTGCTATCTTTATGGTTGAAAACTTGCCACCACACCCCTTGAGTGGGCAAATCAAATCTTGCCAAATTACCCTAAATAAAGGAAAGTGACGACTAAGGGAGGTGAGTCATCAAATTTGGAATAAAAATCAAGCTTTATTCACTTATTTAAGGAACTAAAAATGTTCCATTTTGGTTTTCCAAAAACCGTCCCCTTCCTAAGCAATTCTGTCTCAAATTTTGATGATTTCCAATCCTCCAAACATGTATTGAAGTAAGTTAAGTATTGAAGTTTAAGGATGAGCAAGTATGGAGGTAAAATTCCAACCTTTTTCTAAGGGTTTTAGTGAATTTTCTTTAAAGTTATGGATGGGTTTTAATAGAATTTTGTCATGGTTTATGACAAAGGAATCTAAGCAAGTTTATCTCACAAGTGAAGGATTAAAAGCTTGCAGGAATTCTTAGTAAGAATTCTAACATCTAAGTCTTTAAATTTAAGTTAAAGTATATGTTTTATTATGTATGCCAAGTGTTTGATGAAATATTTAAGCTATGGCATGTAATATGGACATTATGACATGATTGTTTTATGTTCTATGATGATGGTGATAATGATAGAATCAAAAAAAGTAAGGGTTTTAGGTTTTAAAATGAAAAATCGTTAAACTTTGTAAAGTTTAATTAGTTTCAAAGGAATGGGTTTTGAGCGCCTTAGAGGCCAAATTATATTCTAAGTAAGGTTTAGAATTTTCCAACAAGTGAGGGAAAGAACTTTTGTGAACAAAGTTTTATAAAATTCCAAAAGGATTAAATTGTAAAGTTTTACAAAGGCTCGGTAGATTTAAAAATTAGCCAAAAAGTTCACATAAATAGTGAAATTTTAAGAAAATTAAAATATAAAAGTTGTAGAACTCATCAAAACTGTTAGGATTAAGTAGACAATTTATCAAAATTCTGCTCGATTGAGGAGTTATGATTTTGCGAAATTTTGAGCACAAAATTTCAAGAAATGGAAACATTATGAAATGTTTGGAATTTGACCATGGAACTTTAGAAAGTTTTATTCCTTGAGAAAAACTAAACATTTGGGTATCTAGTGGTAGTTCTTGGTTCTAGGAACCATAAAATTGTGTGATACTAGGTTTTCACCAAGGAACATTAGGTTTTTCTATTTTTGTGGGTAGTGAGTAACCATAGGGATTATGTTTTTAAAGGATTTAAAGTTTAGTCAAGGAAAGAAAAGAAACGGACGTTAAGGGCAAAAATGCAAGGATTTTCAAGTTACGGGTCAAAACTGTTTTCACAAAATATGTTTAATTGAAAGGAAAACTGTTATTTTGGTTTTCTGTAATATTATAGGACATAAAGAAATGTATGATGCTTTAAAAATGGATTTTGAAAGTTTTTAAAAGACCCGATAAGGGCAAAAAGGTCATTTTATGAAAATGATCAAAACAGACCCGAAACGCCTGATATCAAAAAATGCTCCTTAGCAAGAATTTTTCTACAATATGTAGGTAATAAAACGGTAAAGTTAAGCAATGAGTTTTATAAAGTTATGAAAGGGACGAAAAATCTATTAAGGGTAAAATAGTCATTTTTAAGAAAACAGTCAAAGCAGAATCGAACACTCGAACTAGCAAAACATTCTTAGATGAAAAATGTTCCATAATACATTAAGTAACGAAACTGTCACATGAGACTATAAGTTAAGAGCAATCCGATGGGTTATAAAATTAAGTAAAAGGAAAAGTAACCTGGTGGGTTACAAAGTTAAGAGCAAGGTAAGCCAATAGTTTATAAAGTTAACTAGAGTGAAGGTAAAGTAACCTAGTGAGTTACAAAGTTAAAAGCAACGGGGTACAAAGTAAAGAGAAGGGTAAACCAATAGGGTACCAAGTTATGTAAAAGGGAAATAAATGTTTAATGTTTAAGTTATATTATCAATTAACTAGATTGATAAAAAGAAAGTTAACTAATAAGTCGGATGTCACATAATCAGGACACAGAAGCCTACTAACCAAAGGAAAAGGAATAGAAACAGGAACGTTAGAGCTATAGACAGGTAAGTTTAAATCTCACATATAGCATAAAGTAAATGATTTTCAAATGCTTATATATATATATATATATGTTTGCAATCGTTATGCAAGTTGTTTTTAAAATATGTTTGCATTTGTTATGCAAAAGATTTAAAGTTTAAGCCAAGATTGTAATGTACTTACAACTATTATGTTTAAAGTAAGACTGCATTTAATAGGCTTAAAGTTTTAAAGATTAAGTAAAAATTTACAATATATTTGCAATAATTATGGTTAAGGTATGTTTGCATAATGTTTTATAGTTTAAGTTATAAGTTTTATGTTGCATTTGTTATGTATTAAGTTTTAAAGAGAACAAGTTATGATTTGTAAATATGTTTACATATGATGTGATAGCATTTGATATGCTCACTAAAGTTAAAAAGAAGGTAAAATAAAGATAAAAAGGAAGTGTGGTATTGTAATGACCCAAAAAATTCAAAACTTAATGACTACGATCAATTAAGGATTTTTCTCTCATTACTCAATTGAGAACTTAAGAAAGTACAAGTTTAGCATTTATTAACACGTATATTTAAATGTCTTAATAGTTGTAAGACCTTAGAAATAATTAATGTTGTGAATGCACAAAATTATGTGCTTTATTTATGAAACATGTAATAATGTAATGTTATGATAGTACATTAAAATAATTAAAAATAATTATTTGATGTGCTAAACTAAGAGTTCATGATTTATTAATTTTATA